>PVJL010004535.1:0-111934 GCA_004026885.1 Lyroderma lyra
GCCGGAGGGGGCGGGGCCGTTATATCTGCGGAGTCCCCGGCGCGGCGCAGGCAGTCTGGCAGCTGGAGCGTGGCGCCGCCGGGGAGAGTAGGAGAACCGGTGGGCGGGCAGGGTGGCAAGGGGGGTGACGGGCGGGCGCGGCGCGCAGGACACGGGTCTGCAGGGCGGCAGGCTCCCGAGGACCGGCCTCGCTGAGACCGGGGCTGGGTCTGATTGGTGGTGAGGCTGCAGCCCCCGCGCGCACCAAAGAGAAGGCGGCTGTGGCGGCAGCGGCGGCCCCAGCCATGCTGTGCTATGTGACGAGGCCGGACGCGGTGCTGATGGAGGTGGAAGTGGAGGCGAAAGCCAACGGCGAGGACTGCCTCAACCAGGTGAAGACGAGGGGCCAGGCGGGAACCCGGCGGGTCCCCTAGGCCGAGGAGCCTCGCGGCGGCGCCGGGAACCTGGGGCGCGCCGCCTGCCAGGGGCCGGGCGGCGCTGTGGCGGCGGCCGAGGAGAGCGCGCCCCAGGCGCCCGGCCCGCGACCCCTCCTCCCCGCGGGCGTGGGGCGCGTGGTCCCTATCCTGGTGCGCCCGGAGCGCGTGGGGGGCCGCGGAGATCGCGCGCGGCGGCCGGCCACCCTGCCCCCCATCCCTAGCCCAGCACTTTCCCGGAAGAAGGCGTCCCGGCACACCTGCCGCAGGTGTGTGTGCCTGATGCTGCCTGTCGGGTCCCCGCGGGGCCGGACAGCGACGCCTGCGTCCCGCGATGAGGTGGCTGGAGTCGGTCACAGGTCTCTCGGGCTGCTCGGCAGACGAGCCGGACCCTGGTCTGTTGCTGCTTCTCAAATGGACCCTTCGCCTGCATCTCCGCGTTGGCTGGGACGGGAGGACCTTGGGTTTCCCCATCTACTCGGTTGTCTTTAAGCACGCGTTTCCTTTAAGAGTGAATGAGAACCAAACAGTGCATGTTGGTATGGCAGAGAGCAGATTTGATCTCACGTGAAACGCAGTGCCCTCAAACTCCTAGACCTGAGATGTTTGGAAAACCTTTTGCAAAGCCTAGCTGACACTTGTGGCGTGTTTCCTCAATGTGTTTGTTTTTTTGGAGTCCAGATGGTTGAAATTGTCCAGATACCAAGCTGCCAAATCAGCTATGTCGATTGTGTTGGTGGAGGAAACTCTGATGATTGGAATAAGAAGGAAAATTCCCTAAGATTCCCCTTCTCAGCCTTTCTGGAAAGGCTGTTTTTGAGGACTCCCTTTTCTCTACTGCCATTAGCCATGTCCTAGGCATTAAAGGAAGGACAAATCTCTCCACTTCACCTGGTAGTTGAGCATCACTGGAACCTTAGGTCTTTGTTCTTCCAGCTCAACAACAGCAGTTATAACACTGCTGTTGAACTTTGTGAAGAGTAGGCAGGAAGCTTAGAGCCCGTGGTGTCCTTGGGTTTGCTTTGACTACAAGGGCCATTTGCTCATCCATGCTGCATTCGTTTTTGTTTTAGGTGTGCAGGCGATTGGGAATTATAGAAGTTGATTATTTTGGACTGCAGTTTACGGGTAGCAAAGGTGAAAGTTTATGGCTAAATCTGAGAAACCGGATCTCCCAGCAGATGGATGGGCTAGCCCCTTACCGGCTTAAACTGAGAGTCAAGTTCTTCGTGGAGCCTCATCTCATCTTACAAGAGCAGACTAGGTAAAGTGATGCTAAAATAAACCGATGTCAAATAGACCTTTGGTTCCATTTAGAAAGGGTCATTGTACTTGTCCAGAGTTGTTAACAGGCAAATTTGATTTGATACAGAATGAGCTGGTTTATAACCAGAAGTTTTCCATGGCATAGCCCTTTTATTGAAGGGAGCTATACAGTTGACCTGGGGTGCATTTTCCAACTCTTCTTGTGGTTTTTCTTGACTTTATAAACAATGGGAGAGGAGAACAGGGTTAAATTCTTGCCAGCACTTGAGATTTGTGTTACAATGGCAGAAAGAAAAAGACCAGAGAAGGAGGGAGGGAGGGAGGAAAGGAGGGAGGGGTGGAGAGGGGAGGGGACGAGGAAGAGAGGGAAGAAGGGAGAAAGAGAAAGAGAAACAAGGATCCAGCTGACTTCCTGATAGCAGAATCTAATGCCCCAGAGTAACCACCACCTCTCTGCAGTGTTATTGTAGGTCATTGTAGACTGTTCCGACGGAAAGCAGGAAACAGTTTCTCTTGGGTTACTTAAACTTGGTCAACTTCTTCTGCCTAGTGTCAGATTACAATGTGTAGCACAGAGCTCAGTCAGACTTAATGCAGAATTTTAAAAGTTTGTAAGTTTCTCAAAAACATAATCAGAGGACTCTTTTAAGGACAGTGTAACCTAACTCCAACACACAGAGACATTACATGTAATTGTTGAGTTTAGATTGTTGAATTTATCTCTTCACATCTAGAAAACCACCAGTAGTGGTAGACAACTGGAGAAGGTGTTTTCCTCTTTCAAACCGAAAATG
The DNA here is from genome assembly GCA_004026885.1 of Lyroderma lyra. Taxonomy (NCBI): domain Eukaryota; kingdom Metazoa; phylum Chordata; class Mammalia; order Chiroptera; family Megadermatidae; genus Lyroderma; species Lyroderma lyra. The sequence continues at coordinate 2,474 of PVJL010004535.1, forward strand.
TTTTCTCCCCTGGCCTAACTGTAATACTTTCCTCAGGGATGAAAAAACTAGGAAACCAGTGTGTAATATTTATTGCTGATATGCAAGCGACCTAAATCATATAGTGGCATGTCAAAACAAAACAAAGCAGAACATTAAGGAAAACAACTAATTCTAAATATAGCAGACTTTGTGTTTAAATTCTTCTAATGTTTGTCATAACCCTTTGGCTTGGAAATTTGCCATGCCCATGAGTAATGTGAATGTGAAAGTTTTGAGTAATGATAAGTAAGCAATATCCTTGAAGAATTTTTAACATGCCATTTCTTGTTTGTTTACCCAAGGACTGATATTTTGAAATCCTATTCATTTGAATTGGAAATCTCTGCTTTGCCTCATTATAAAGCTTTAAGGAGTGAGGGTAGTGTTCCATTTTGTTTCTGAGGGAGCTGGTATATTGAATTCTTACTGCTCCTGAAAATGTGTTTCAAAATATTCAAGTGATTGCATGTTTAAGGATGTTTCAGCTGCCTGAATTAATCAGAATGGGATGGTTTGTTGGTTGTTTTTTTTAAAAGCTGATTTGTGAAAGTTTCCACATTGCACTTCAGTGTAATAACTGACAGTTAAGAGAAAAAATAGACACACACACACACACACACACACACACGGGCTGTCTGGAAAAAAATCCAGCTATAAATGCCTGTATTTTTCATGTTATATGGCTGGATACTTTATAACACAGCATATTGGAATTTTCATTGTGTACTTTTGTCATGATCTTGCAATCATTTCAAGGCCTGCAGATGGAAATCCATTTTGATGAAACAAACTTAGATTTTAAATCTGTAAACGCTTAGAAGAGTGGATACATCATTTAAGCAATGGCTACAGTTATAATATAAATGCATTTGCATAATGAGTGATTATAGACTATAGAATTTACTACTAGATGGTCTTTACTTGCGCTTTCTTGTAATTGAGATAATAACTATCATCAAATCCATTTTATTCATGCAAGAAATAGAGATATTTTATGAATTAGAATTGGAATCAAATTTCCAACTTTATTGACTCAATTGACTTTGACTCTTGAGATTCATGCCTAGTGGCACTCTAAGAATGCACATACCTAGTTAGATTAGGTAATTTTAATTGATTTTTAGGTCCTTTTGAAATCTTGCTGAAAAATTAGTGTGAGCTAAGCTTTTGACTTGCTTTTAAATTATAGGAGAATTCTACGTGTGAAGGTAGGGTTGTCTGAAATACAGAATTTTAAGAAAATGCCACCTCAAGTGTATATAGCATTCTGCCTTAATAACTAGGTAAAGTGATTTGTCATTAACCTCCGTACCTTTTAATTAGGATCAGAAGTTGTACTGGGTCCTCAATAGTTACAATTAGCATGTTTTTATGTGCCTAATACCACAGAACAAAAGTACTTACTTCCCTTATGTTAGCAAGATAAAGCTGGTTGATAAATTTTTTGATGTTTAGTTACTCATTATAAAATATTTATATAAAATGATGTGAAAATAAAATAGATCTGTTTATATAGTGAGTAAACTCAGCTTGACCAGCGTAATTAATTGCAAGAGGTGGTTGGTTACTGTCTCTTAAGTCAAGTCCTACGGAAGCGTACATTCAGTGTACTGAAAATATCTGAGTAGTTTATTGAATGGTGCTGAAATATCCTAGCTGATTATCCTTTGTGGACAATTAAGTAGCCTGCTCACCATAGAGCTGGCCTGACGAGGTGCCAGTTACTACATGAGTTTGCCTCGGATCAGGGAAGCTGCTATAGAAAGGCCTGTTTGTCATAGGAGAGGACGAGGGTCAGCATTCTGGGTCCGGCTGTGCCACCTGCGCATGTGGACTGCTGAGACAGAGCCAGCATCTCCTCCATCTCAATCCAAAGCCCAGGGTGAGATTGTCTCTAGAATCTCTTCTAGCAATAGATTATGTTTTCTTTGCTTCTGTTTCCTCTCTTTGTGATTTTTTTCCGTGTTTTCCCCAAATACATTTCTCTGAAGACAGAAAAAGCATGTTAAGTGACTGCTTAGATTGGTAGGTAGAGTTAATCCGGTTTCTGATTTGGCCCAATCTTACATTTGGTTCTTTACCCGGATTATTATGTGTGCTCTTGAGTGGAAGTGTGGAGAGTAACCTAAGAGTCTTGTTTGGACTCAGCTGGCACATTTCAGAGATGGGGACGGCAGGTATTTTCAGCAGATGTCTGCCATGCTGTGGATCAAAACTAAAAATGAAACTAAGGTGTTCTGGAAGTAGATCTGAAATAATGACCTTTGAAATTCTTGCCTTTCAAATGCTCTTGGTTATTCACATCAATTCAGGTCAGATTGTTGTCAACAGTTTCAAAACCTGAGTTTAGAGAATTACATGCTTCATCTTAAGAGATGGTAATTATATCGTCCTCGGACCGGAAAACCTTTCTGTGTCTCCTGACCTTGCCACGTTTTCGCAGAGCTCTGTGGCCTTCGCTGGGGCACTCCTGCTTCGGTTCAGACTCCCCAACACCAGAATTCTCTTTTCCAGAAAACAAGGGGCCGGTGAGTCCTGAACCAAATGTTCATGGAAGTGCTATGACCCTGAACTTGGAATCTCATCAAGGTCTGAGTGATGTGAGCAGTGGTTAAATCCTGCCATGCTTCAGACCTCAACTCAGTCACCACGCCTCAGGAGAGCCACCTCTCCCAAGGCATTGTGGAGCTTTCTTTTACAGCATTAATGAGCGTGTAACACCGCCTTTAGTGATCTGACCATTTGTTTATTGTCAGCCACCCTAATCACCTAAATTCTATGAAATGGGGCTGATCCTCATTGTGTCTCCAGAGTCTAGTAAATGCCTGGTTCATAAATATTCATTGGATCCGTGAGTTAAGAACTCGGCAATAAATAAAAATCAGGTTAACTGATACTAATGACACATGTATTCATTTTCTTAACAGATACTGAATGTTTGCCAGTTTGCTTCTATCAAATGAAAAGTTTGAGACTATCTAAAAGAAATCTCACTATCAAAAAACGTTTTATAGTGATTATTCCGTTAAGAATTGGCAGTTTGCTCAGTGTAGAGCATTCTTTTGCTCCCATCGCCTCTAACCCACCCAGGGCCATTTGTTTATCGTGTTGTGTTTTATTTTTATATGCTCAAACACAAAATAGGCTCCTGGCAAGTATAAAATGGTTAAAACAGACTTGTATATTATTGCCAAATAAAGTATTAGTTAATTTTCTGAATTCTAATTTATCTAAGCTTTTCTTTTTGCTTAGTATAAGATGTTTGTGTTATTATACACATATATTTATGAAATCACCAGAGAACATCGAGGAATCGAATTTTATATCATAAAATTGAACTTTTAATCTTGACCGTATAATTTTTTAATAAATTTAAATATTTAGGTGGCACTGAGGATCAGACTCACGGTAACCAGTGGTGCACAGCTCCAGGGACACCAGGTACATTTATTCTCTAGTCATGTCCCCCAGCAGCCTGGTGGCAGACCTCTCCTGGACCTGCTACACTCCCCAGTCATCTGGATTGTTGAGAAAGAGCTTGTAGTTAACACTTTTAAACTATGGGTTTGCCTAGGTTGTTGTTTGCCTCAGACAGGTATCTATTATGCGTAATCATACTTTTTAAAAGTGCAGATTTTATGCTACCAAGTAATAGTATTCTTCTGGTGTGGGTTGTAATCATTTTTATGTTGGGAATGCCCCCCTACCCCGCCACCTCCGTCTTTTAACTGCTTTGGAGCCAGAGGAGAAGCAAATTTATCAGTGATTTCTGTCTTGCATTCTGGGCTTTGAGGAGGATTTCCTTAAGCCTGAATGGAGACCTGACTTGGTAATTATTTGGCTATGACAGGTTTTCTCAATGGCAAGCCTTCCAGTAAGTATAGATTTGGTGGTTTTTTGAAATATAACTGTTCATTTGAATTGTGAACCTAGACCCTAAGAGATTTTTTACTAGTGTTATTTTCTCAACCTCTTATGAAAATTTTCAAGAATAGTTGAAGATTTTTACTGTGAACATCCAATACCCTTACCTAGATTCTACCATTAACAATTCACTATGTTTATCACATATTTCCCCATTTATTGATCCCTTTACACACCTATTAATCTGTCTTTTTGATGCTCTTCAAAGTAAGTTATGCATAAGTACACGTCCCCCAAATACGTTAGTATGTAAATCATGAACTAGAACTCAGTATTTGCCTACGGTTCTTTTCTATTAAAATAAAATTTACATATGATGAAATGCATAAATTCTAATTTTACCATGTAAGGGGTTTTGACAAATGGATGTGCCTGTTTAAATAAAACCCTTATCAAGATTTAGAATATTACCATCACTCCAGAAAGTTCCCTCATGGCATGGCCTTCTGCAGTCAGTCCCCACCCTCCTTCCCCACCCCCACACATTCTACTTTACTACCAGGGTTGTATTTTTTCCAACATAGATTAGTCTCTCCTATTCTGCTTCATGTAGATAGACTTGAGAAGTGCAGACACTTCAGTGTCTGCCTTCTTCTGTTCATAAATTTTTTGAGATCCATCAAATTGTAGTATATCGGTGGCTTGTTCCTGTTCATTGCTGGATAGTATTCCACTGTATGGATGTACTACTCATTATCCATATGCCTATTGATGAACTCCTGTTTTCCAGCTATTGGGAATAAAGCTGCTATGAACATTCAAGGGCAAGTCTTTTTGGTAGACATGTGTTTTCATTTCTCTTGAATAGCTGGGTCATAGAGGAGGTGATCATGTAGTTTCATAAGTAACTGCCAGACCTTTTCCCAAAGCACTTGTCCCAGTCAGTACTCCCACCGAGAATAGATGAGAGTCAGTTCCTCCCTGTCCCTGCCAAGCCTGCTGGTGGGTATATATTGGTTAGCGCACTACAGTTCTACGGTGTACGCCTCTACTGATTAATAATGTTAAATATACTATCATGGGCTTATTGGCCATTAGTACATCTTCTTTTGTGAAGTATGTATCCAAGTCATTTGCCCACTTTGAAATTGAATTACTGCCTTTATTTTTGAGCTGCACAAATTCTTTACATATACCAGTTCTTTGTCAGATATGTGTTTTGTAAATACTAGATTTTCTTCTGTGGCTTACTTGGTTTTTTGATGCCTTTTGATGAGTGGAAGTTTTTAATTTTGGTGAAGTGTAATTTATCCATTTTTTTCTTTTACAAATGTTGCTGAATGCGTCCTGAGAAACCTTTGCCTACCCCCATATCCTGTGTTTCATTTTAAAAGCATTATGGTTACTTACAGCTTTTATGTTTAGCCCTGCAGTCCATCTTGAACTGATTTTTGTTTCCCTGGAATTTAAGATACAAAACACAAAACTCTTACAATTCTGTTTTGATTTGATAGATTTTAAATGTAACTTGGCAGTCACACTTTGGTTTAAAATAAACTGATGTGGTTAAGTGACTCATTGGACTGAGGCAGACATACACGTGATCTCAGGGAGAGGGGGGCAGGTCTAACTAGGTAAGGGACAAACCAGCCATAACTAACAGATGGCCACTTTCAGTCAGGTCTATTTAGGGAGAAATATAGTCAATTATTGGGTCTGGCATGTTTTAAAAAATAACTAGTTTGCCATTTTAAAGATGTGTTTTGGTTAGTTACTTGAATTTTGAATTTAATGGTGCATGTGGATATAGTTATTTTACATTTGTGTCACAGAGAGTTCTTTAAAATGATGTAACTGGGGAGATACCCAGAGGGCAATAATTGAGAGTAACCATTAGTGATGTGCAGAGCGACAACTCCCAGTTGGTTTGTAGAAAGTTCTGCTTTGATTATTATATGATTTCTTTATGAGGCAAGCCAGTGTTTAGAGGCCAGTTCTCTGATTATAATTCTTAAAAGGTAAATGACTTAATTCCTTAAAGCTATGCAAAGGAATTAATTTTTAGAACAGAGGAACAAAATATATGAAGAACATGTGACTCTTTTTTAAAAACAAAAATTGGGCATATTTTTATATTCACTCCATTTTTAATCCGTCTTCCATAATGCTGTGGTAAGTGTGATTCATCTGTACCCGTGGAGCAAAGGCAGGAGTTAGCCAGACGTTTCCTTCGGGATGCCACGTCATGACCTACTTATTGAAACTACCCATTTTCTTAGTAACGGGGTAAAACCTGAAGAATTGGGAACCCCAGGATATAACCAGGAGAATGTTTAGAAAATGGCCCTTTGACCTTCTGTCTGTAGGACATATCCAGACATTTGCTGAAGACAAAGAAAATAGTTTTTTCCCCCAAAGGCTTTTCATTCTGTGTGTGATTCTGGTATGTAGCATAAACTAAATTAGATATGCCAACCACTCTTGATGATTAAAAAAAAAAAGTTCACTGCAGGCATGACTTCTTGAACATCTGCTTGTTTTTGATATTATTAGTAACCTTTCACCCACTCGACAAAAAAAGGAGGGGGAGAATCCATGAGCCAGACACTTGGAGGCGAAATGGTTCTAGAGAAAATAACAGAAAATACTTGATTCAAAAGCATCCTGAACTCTTGAGCCAGCACTGAATTCCTTGTTGGAACCATCTCTGCACTCTGCCATCCGCCCTCTTGGAAAGAGCACATTAAATAAGAGTCTGCTGATGGCTTGTCACAGCTGGTGACCTATGCTGTCACTGCTGCATTGTGCTATTGTCCTGGAGAGCAGATACCAGTCACCCAAACGCCAGTTTGCGGCTGGAGCTATTCTGATAGGAGACGATGGTTCACCCTGGGGAAGGCAGGGCACAGAGGCAGTGCACGGCAAGTATTTGTTGACTTGAACTGAAAAGATTGCTCGATAGCCATGAACCTGGAAACTGCAGGAAGGGCCCTATCAGCAAGTTCATGTCCACAGTAAGGAGGAAGCGGCTTCTGCTTCCAGGGTGTCGGGTGCAGGCCAACCTTGAACGTAGAGTAGGTGGAGAAGGCCACTTGGCCCCCACCCGCTTCTTGTAAATCTGACCTACGTGCTGGGAGGAGTTCCGCGTTACTCCAGGGCCACTGACCACCTGTTAACATTTTGTAACCGCTGCCTTGCCTTTGGTTTTGGCACCTGTCTCCCCGGAAGGAGGCATGGACAGTTTGGCAAACAAAACTGAGTGGATTCCGAAACTCTTTTGCAGGCTGTGCTCACTCTTTCATAAAGCAGAAGCTGGTCTCTAACTTACGAGGGAAGTACGAGGCACGTTCACATAAGCAGCGATGAAAGCGAGAAGACTTCGTGTCTCGTGACCCTCTTTGCACTCCTTCAGCATAGAGTTTCCTGTTTCAGCATTTGTTCAGATGTTCAGTTCCTGTTAACAGGCTCCCTCATGAATGAACACAGAGGCAGAGGTACATTAACCAAGGTGAAGTTTACTGAAAAGCATTTTGAGGGCTAACACAGTGTTATAACACCAAGATGTATGAGGACGGTAGGCCCCAGTCCTCAGCTAGCCACTTCAAGCCGGATGTCTTTGTGATCGTTTCTTTGCCCCTCCTCAGCTTAGCAGCGTGTCACAAGTACCTGACAGATAGCAGGTGTTTGGGACTAAGGAACACCTGGCTCACCTTCTTCCATCGCTATCATGCATGCTTACTGTGATTTCTTCGTGGGGGCTTTGAATAAAGAAAAATTGGCAGTGTTTTAAACATTTCTTTATCATGATAGAAGGCACAAAACAGTTCTTAATGGAAGATTAATGGCTCCTGTCAGCCTGACATTTTGAGATTTGCACTAGAGCCCTTCCTTGTATTTCTAGTCTCACTTTCTTCGTCCCTCTGTTATATTGCCCACGTTGTCCCCTCTACCTGGGATATAGATGAGTTCATGAGTAAAGTATTTGCGGGGAAACGAGGAGCTGAACTTAGGAGCTCTGTTCAGAGCAGCATCCATGCATTTGTTAATAGAGGGAATGTTGTGGCATGGAAGCATGTTTGAGAGGCTAGTGACAAGTCATCAAAGGAAGGGGATACCTGCACAGTTGCTATAGCCTAGGGCAATCTACGGCCATTGAGTTGGCTGTTCTCTTGCGAACCTTGGGCAGGGCAGGCTGACAGGCAGCAGTATCGGAAGGATCCCAGGAGCTTCTGAGTATGTCGTGCCTTTCGGTAAATGTAGAGCACAGTATCTGTACAATTAGGACAGGTCCAATGGAATGACACTAAGGTGGGAATGAGCCTAAAGGAACTGCAGACAGTGTGCAATTTGACTAATATTTATGCAGTTCTCTGACTAGAGGCACTTTAAAAGTTAGAATATGTTGAATGCTGTACTACAGAAATAGTTTGCATGAGGACAGAAAGAATGGCCTTCGGGACAGAGGGAACAGCAAGCTCAGCCACAGGGGACATGAACGTGCTTGTTAAGGAGGAATTGTTCCTTTCCCAGGGCACAGTGGCTGGCGGGGATGACAGATGTGGCTGGAAGGCTGGGGCCCGAGGGGGAAAGCCTGGGTTCATCCTGACATCGGGCTCTCTCGGGAACAGTGGGATCCCTGGGAGGATTTGGGGCAGACAAATGTCCAGTGCGTCTCAGAAGCAAGTGACTTGGAAAGTGCGTCACCGGCCCAGAGTCTGGGAGAGAGATCGGCAGGTATTTTAAGTTTCTGTCAGTTTAGAAATGCAGGGAGGGCCGAGGAGGGAAAGGGGGAAGAGTGGAACTGGATTTGCAGAGTTTTCAGAGGTAGAAAGTAGGTGGAAATGAGATCGAGTCAAAAGTGAGTCTGTGGGAAAAATAACAAGCGAGACTGACTTTCCCTGGGAGAAAAAGTGGGTTTGGGAAAGAAGTGTGAATTTGCTTTTGAAGGAAACCAAAACGGAGATACTGAGAACACGCAAGTAGGGAAGTCTGCAGGCAGCTGGACATTTGAATATGATTGCTAAGACGGAAGTTGGGGCAAAGACTAGAAATTTGGGGGTCATCTGAATAAAAGGGAGGATCTTATGATATCACTTCCATGTCAAGATAAAGTTTTCAGATTTATGTCATTTCTTTTAAAAAATTATAATGCAGAAACCTGAGTGTAATTACGTCGCATTTTATAACTTGAATGTTACTGAATCTATCTTAGATTTGTTTTGTGAGGGGGTTCTACTTTTCATTCCAGAGAAACTTAGTCTTTAGAATTATTTTGCCTGTATATTCATCATAAAAAGAAAAGGATCTTTAATGTAAGCATTTTCAGGGTGCCTGTTAAAATTGCTCCGTTTTCCCTACTTGAAAGAGATTGTGCAAATGCTAAGCAGGTTGAGTTTGATATCAGGTTAGTTCCCAGCACAAGCTCATTCTGGCATTGCTTTGCAGGCATATCTTTTTCTTGCACATCAAGGAGGCCCTCCTGGCTGGCCACCTCCAGTGCTCCCCAGAGCAGGCAGTGGAGCTCAGCGCCCTCCTGGCCCAGACTAAGTTTGGAGACTACAATCAGAACACCGCCAAGTACAGCTATGAGGAGCTGTGTGCAAAGGAACTGTCCAGTGCAGCCTTGAACAGGTGGGATTGCAGTTAAGGCTGGTGTTTATACCTGTAGATCTAGCCAATTGGTAAGAATTTCTGGAAGAAAAGGAATCAGTGGTATATAGAGATAATTTTTGAGATTAAGACTAGGCCGTTACCCAGCCTAACCAGTTATCTTCCAAAGTTTCTTCTTAGCCTTTTCTTTGAGAAACTTCTAAATGCCACACATAATCCACACAAATAAATGCCCTTATATCAAATGCTTTATAAGAGGAATTTTTAAAATCTCTGACATTTTATGAATGCAAATCTCCTAAAATGAAACTGTCGTGACTATTGGAATTTTCTTCATCCCATCAGGGATTGAACCAGAGATGTTTTAGTTTCTATTCCTCAGCAACAGGTTACTCTGAAACTTAGGGGCTGAAAACCAACACGTTATCTCACAGTTCTGTGGGTCCGGAATCCTGTCCTGGCCTTCTGGGTTCTCAGGCTCTGGATGTCCCCTCAGGCTGCTGTCAGGCTGCAGGTGGAGTTCATTTTCCACCTGCTGAGGGAGGGATCAGGCTGACTCGTGTAGCTTCTTAGCCCTCCCCACATGGGCCTCTCCATGGACCTGTGTCCTTAGGTGGTGCTGGCTTCACTCAGGACACACAGTCCAAGTCAGAGCAAGAGAGGACCCCACGCTGGAAGTCAGATCTTTTTATGACTTAATTTCAGCACTGAGTGACATCCTATCACCTCTGCCCTGTTCTGTTCATTGAGAAGCAAGTTACTAATCTACTCCAGTGAGGCACCTTAGGTGGGGGTCTTGAAGGACTGGCTAGAGGCTGTCTGCTACAATAGATAAAATAAATCCTGCATTTCCTGTCCCTTACAAGCTATCTAACCAATCCCTTATCATCTTCTGTTACAATGAATCATAAAGCAAATGTATACAAATACCTGAGAAGTTCTTACATTATAAATTACTTACATATAGTTTTAGAGATGTTCTGTAATTCTTCTGAATCACCCAGTAGTTTTTTTCTGTTGAATATTTAGTAGTCAGGATCTTGAATAGGGTCTTAGAAAATATTTTGCAACACATAGACGATGCATTGTAAAATTGTAACCAGTGTCTTGCTAACCAGTGTCACTCCAGTAAGTATAATAATAAAAAAATATTTTAAAAAAATATATTTTATGGTAAGTTTGCTCAGTAAGTGAAACATCAATTAGCATATCGCTTTACGTTCCGATGACTCATAAACGACAGTGTCAGTGTAATTCACCGGAGAAAGTGATCCAGATTTCTCTAAAGGCTGCACAAGTCAGCCTCTCTGTACACCTCTCTGCCTCTTTGGTGCCTACAGCATTGTTGCAAAGCATAAGGACCTGGAGGGGACCAGCCAGGCTTCGGCTGAGTACCAGGTTTTGCAGATTGTGTCGGCGATGGCCAACTACGGCATAGAGTGGCATGCCGTGAGGGACAGCGAAGGCCAGAAGCTCCTCATCGGGGTGGGCCCTGAAGGCATCTCCATTTGCAAAGAGGACTTCAGCCCAATTAATAGGTAACCCCCTCGTCAGTTTGTTTTAGACCCTAGTATCTGTATACTTTCGTAGCTCTGATCATGAACAGAGAAAAGGGAGTGGGACTTAACCAGTCCTTTAGGAGTACAGAGTTTCGTTCTGGCCCACACGTTCATTTTATTCAGACTTTGAGAACCACTTAATTATTTTTTTTAAATACTAAGTCAAGTGTATTGATGTGGCAGACTTAATGTTTTTCAAATCAGTTGTTCACTGCTATAAAAATTTTTATTTTTCACCTATACATACGCCACCCCCCCCCCCCAAAAAAAAAAAAAAAAAAAACTTTCTCCAACTCTTCGCTCCACTGACTCACACTGCCTTCCAATGTGCTTTTGTCACTCAGGAGCGAAATGCCTGAGTGACAGCCCCAGCTGAGTGTCTGATCTTACTGCTGGGTCACGAGCATGAGAGAATCCCGCGAAGGCCAGGACCCGCTCCCCTGGACTTGCTTTTCTCTTCCTGTCTTTCAGGATAGCTTACCCGGTAGTGCAGATGGCCACCCAGTCAGGAAAGAATGTGTACTTGACCGTCACCAAGGAGTCTGGGAACAGCATTGTGCTCTTGTTCAAGATGATCAGCACCAGGGCAGCCAGCGGGCTCTACCGCGCGATCACGGAGACGCACGCTTTCTACAGGCACGTAGCTTGTCACCTGTCCCCAGCCCTGAGGTTTGCAGGTGATCGTGAGGCTCCTACCGTCTCGGGTGTGGGCGGTTTCTTGACCCCAGGACAGAATAGAAGACAGCGGCTTTCGGATGTTTTGTTTCTGCCGTGGCAATGCGATCCTCATCCTCATCGTCAGGCTTTTCCCACGGGAAGTGCCTGTGTGTGAGCGGCATACCCCTCCCCCTGCTTGGCTCCCCCTCGCCCCCCGCATGGCACCTCCTGTCCCCAGGGGACTCGGGGTGGCTTCGCCTTTTGCTCTTTCTCAGCGGGGCACTCTCAGTCCTCTTTCCTTTCTGAGAGAGCCACCATCCTGAATCCTCACGACACCGTCGGGAGTTTTTCACGGTGGGTTTGATGCTGTCGTTTCAGAGGGTGCTTTCACAGTAGAGCTGTGGGGAAATGAAAGCTCAGATTTAATTGTCAGGACACCTGCACCTTTCTAATGTTCAGATAGACACACGTTGTGCAGCAGGATGGAAAACGTGCAGAAAGTCTTCAAATAAAGCCAGGACTTCAAAGAAAAAGAGCCTTTTTCTTGCCACCAGTTCCTGTGGACTCTAGCTCACGTCCCTGCAGGTGGAGGGATGCAGTCACTCCCCCCGACATTTGTGCTGCTTTATCGGGGTAGAATCACTGAAATCTTTAGCACATCAAACCGGAAGAACTTACAGTAGACTCTCAGTGAACTGGCACCCATGGGGGTTGCTAGGTATCGGATAAATGTAAGCAGCCAAAAGTTCATTTTTGTGCCGGTTGTTTGGGCGTGCCGGTCGCTCAGGTTCCAGTTAACTGAGAGTCTGCTGTACTCGGAAGCATGCAGACAAGAACATTGCATGTCTGCTGACACGAATGTCCTCATTCACAGCTGCATTTGATGTGAGTCACAGTGATGGCGGGCTTGTCAGTGTTGAGGGGGCTTTTCCATCTCTCCCCGTAGGTGTGACACGGTGACCAGTGCCGTCATGATGCAGTACAGCCGAGACTTGAAGGGCCACTTGGCATCTCTGTTTCTGAATGAAAACATTAACCTCGGCAAGAAGTACGTCTTCGATATCAAGAGGACGTCAAAGGAGGTATACGATCACGCCCGGCGGGCTCTCTACAACGCCGGCATCGTGGACCTCGCCTCCAGAAGCGATCGCAGCCCCCCGGGCTCCCCGCTGAAGTCCGCGGACGGCGGCCTGAACTGCAGCAGCTGCGAGGGGCTCCGCTGCCAGCAGGCCCGCGCGCTGCAGGAGGAGCTGCGCAAGCTCAAGGAGGCCATGCTGTGCATGGTGTGCTGCGGAGAGGAGATCAACTCGGCCTTCTGTCCGTGCGGCCACACCGTGTGCTGCGAGGGCTGCGCCGCCCAGCTCCAGGTGAGGGGGCTCAGCTGGCCCACTGCTCCCTGGTGGCCCCTCCTGCCCCTCCAGATCCCAGGTAGTGAGCACCTGCTCGGTCCCAGGGGCTGTCTCGGTACTGCACAAACCAGGAATGCCCACCTGCAGCTGGGAAGGGGCTTCGTGTTTGGTCGCGTGAAAGGTGGCCTTTGGACACACCTTGGGTTAGCATACTGTTTTCAACCATGTGATTACTCTGCACCAAGCTTGTCCAACCTGCGGCCCAGGACGGCTTTCACTGCGGCCCACCACACATTCATAAACTTTCTTAAAACGTTGCAAAGATTATACACGGACCTTTTCGTAGCTCATCAATTATCATTAGTGTTAGTGATTTTACGTGTGACCCAAGACAGTTCTTCCAGTGTGACACAGGCAAGCCACAAATTTGGACACCCTGCACAACACCATAGACATTTTCAAGTGCTGGAAACAAGGCTTAGAATCACAAGGCAAATGCCCCTGGTTAGTGGTTGAGCCGGAGACTAGAACCCAGGCCCCCTGAGGGCTAGTCCATGAATTCCTCTTCCATCTCCCATCTGCTGACACTTAGGGTGGTCTTTATTATTTACTTAAAATATTTGGGAAAAAACGCTTAGAGATTTGGATTATAGTTAATGCTCAGTTATCCATGGGTAGATTGTTTATTTTGCTATTATTTGTGATTAACTTCCTTTTATACTCTATAGGCCTCTAGGGACCCCTTGGATTGGCCCACTCTTAGCAAGTCAAACTAATTTTAATATTAATAGAAAAAACGAGAATAACTCATACGTATTTTTTCTTTCTTGTACCTTATATTTCCTCTTGCAATATTTTTTTAAAATTCACTTTCACTTCCCAGAACTGTTTGCTAAATTTCACTGTGGTTTTATGTAAAACCAGCCCTAAATATCTAGTCCTTCAGAAAGTGCTCATTTCAGAGCTATTTTTAGGGTTATATCATGAGCCAGCAGGATCCCTATGTCCTTCCTAAGAGTAGATCGTGCTACTGTGACAAGTTATTTCCCAGAAGTGGTCCTGAGCCTGCCCACATAGTCTGACCCTCCCCCTGTGGCCGAGGAAGGAACGTGCTTGTTGAAAAGTCAGCCAGGGATGTGGAACTGTGACCTGTGACTATAGGAGCAGGGCCATACTCGCTGGCCACGTGGCCACGACCCAGGGACGCTGGCTGGAGTCAGCCAGCTGAGCAGCACATGCCTTCTGCATCAACACTGAAGGGGTCAAACCCTGCCCCCACGTAGGGACCAGAGCCGCAGGATGTCTTTGGGAAGCACTTCACCCATTGTGCCTTGTTGCGAGTTTGATGAAAAACCTAATCTCCTTCAATTTATACTTTTTCATAATACTCATTTTTAATGCCTTGGAAAGTATAGACTTTCAAACCAGTTAGAAACCAAAGATCTCTACCATTGAGAAGCTAGAAATGCAGTAGAGTCTCCGTTAACTGGAACTCAGACAGCCAGCAACATCTCCAGCAACTGGTTACCTGAGTTCCAGTAAATGGAGAGTCCACTTACATTTATTGGGCATTAAGCAATCCCCATGGGTGCCGGTTAATGGAGAGTCTACTGTAGTGATGGCCCCACCTTATTTAGAAAGGGGAATGTGTGGGATACCACGGGGAACGCTGAAGACAGGTGTGCTCATAGTTGTTGGTGGCTTCTCTTCCAGTTGTGTCCCGTCTGCCGGTCACGGGTGGAGCACATCCAGCACGTCTACCTTCCGACCCACACCAGTCTCCTGAACCTAGCCGTCATCTGAGCCGTCGTGCACTGTCATAAACTAGAAAATGATAAACTGTGGAGAAAATTAAATACTCCGACACCCATCTGCCATGCAATGCTTAAAAAAATGGAAGAATGAAAAGGAATGCGACACTGACCACCACCACATGTCATCGGCACCTCCGTGGGGACCAGGAAGACCTCGGGACACATACGTTCCCCAGTCTTCCATCCTTTTCATGGTCAAGTAAAGGAATAAGTCAAATCGCTGATGTCAGTTAAGTGGCAACATAGCCAAAAAGTGGGTACCTTTCAGGAAGTGATGTTGTAAGTCTCCTTAGTGTATCCCAAGGTAAGTTTTCTACTTGCAGCCAATTTTGTAAGAATTGCTTTTAAGAATTCACTTTGGTTTTCCTTGTTTATTTTGGTATGGCCACAGAGCTCTGAACATTTTTAGTAGGAAAAGTTTTCTGAAAGAAATAGCCATTGTTTTCATGTCGTTCCTGTTTTTATAACTTGTTCAAGAGTAGGTAGTTGGAAGGCAAACAGATTTATAAGTCAGTTCTGTGAGTTTGTTTAAAAAGTCAACAGCACGGTGACTGGCTTTAAACCAGTCCGGCTAGTGGAAAGCCGGTAACTCAACGTGGTGGCTTCCCGTTCCCTCCCCCACACACCCCCAGCCTCTCAATGACGAGATGCCACCAATTTAGTGAAAAGATTTCTGTGGAGTAGTCAGCACTCCTTGTGCCTCTTGAGTTGGTGGAATATTTTATTTTAAGATAGAAAAGGGAGCATTTGGGGGGATGGGGGAAGGGGCAGTGTTGCTCACTGAGACGAAGCTTCCTGGTGTCCAAAATGGGGCGGCCCTTCAGTTCCCCCAAGCACTCTACTTCATCTTCACCCAATGGGGTCGCTTTTGCCCGAGCCATCGAGTGTTCTGCAGTCCCGTCACAGCTGTCTAGCTAGTGTGTGCTTTTTTCTTTCTTTTTTTTTTTTTTTTGTAAATGCTTAAGTGTCCACTTTTTGTTGTCGCCTCTATGCGCCCTAGAGGGCCTTCAGGTTTCTTTGTTTCTACATTTTTAATTGTGTTTGCCACTCCCACTTGGGCATTTTGGACGCTGGTCAACTTGTTGGTTTTCTGGGACATCCCGGAAACCTAGGTGACCTTATTGGGTGCAATACTAGCTAAGTGAAAGCTAGAAACCTACACTGTCACTTTACTGAGATTTCTGAGTATACTTT
Organism: Lyroderma lyra; assembly: GCA_004026885.1. NCBI lineage: Eukaryota > Metazoa > Chordata > Mammalia > Chiroptera > Megadermatidae > Lyroderma > Lyroderma lyra. The sequence continues at coordinate 18,542 of PVJL010004535.1, forward strand.
TCATATTGCCTTAATGTAGCAGTAATGTGTTTATGCATTTGTTTCTTTGCACAGACATTTTGTCAGATATTAAAACTCTACTTTTTTATGGCACATATTAGCATATAAGCCTTTATTCCAAGAGTTATTTATTTTTTCACTTGTAAAAAAAGTAATGTTTCCACATAAAGAACTCTGTTATATCCTAGAGAACTTTTGTCTTTTATATTCAGGATAATAAAGACTTTAAAGCAAACACAGGTGTTTGTATCATCACCGCTATTGTTACTTACGCCAATTTAATTCATTTAAAAGAGCACTGATAACATTCTAGTTGATCCTATACAGAAAGTTTGAAAATGTTTAAGATATTGACCCTAATCGAGGAGAACGTCCGTGTACTCATCCAAGTTGGAAATTAACAGTTTAACCTAGGCGCTGCAGTGCGTCTGGGTCCTAGCAGTAATGAGCTGAGTTTACAGACTCTAGGACTCTTTTCTACTGGGCAAATAGCTCTCAGCTGCTAGGACCTAACTGCTCTAAGCATGCCAGTGTGTGCCAATTTCTGTTGCTTCGGAAATGCTGTGTGGTGTAGAGAACACTGCACATAGCATACAAGGGCTGTCTGGAAAGTATCAACTAGAATGTTATCTGTTGTTTCACTCAGTGTTTTTACTCATGAAGTTGGGCATTGATTTATTAATCAGCAAGTATTTATTAAGCACTCATATATGTCAGGCTCTCGGTTAGGGCTACAGCAGTAGTTTCCACCAGAGACAATCTTCTACCCCAGGAGGCATGGGGACACTTTTTAACAGTCACATGGAGGGTGGGGGACTGCTGGTATTTAGTGGGTAGAGGCCAGGGATGATGGTAAGCATCCTACAATGCACAAGACAGCCCCAAACGCAACAATATTCTCCAGCCAAAAATGTCATTACAGCTGCTGTTGAGAAAACTGGGCTAGAGGGTACAGACATCCAAGGTTAAGTCCCTGCCCTGCCTGGGCACTGTAAAACTAACATTCCAGTCTACTGAGCTCAGGGACCGGGTACTACGGAAGAGCAGGAAAAGATGCCTCTAACTTTGCTTGGAGTTGGAAAGTTTTTGGGAGAAAAGTCACACTAGAGATGAATCTAAAAAGGTAAGTCAAAGCTATGGGAAAGGTGGGTGGAAGGAGAGTTTTCAGGATGGGGTGTACCTGGGACCAGTGTACAGTTTGGCATAACTGGAATACGGGGTATGTGATGCGATGGGTTAGGGTGGAATGGTGAGAGATGGAGGTGGGAAGTTGGGTTGGGACCGTACCCAGGAGGATGCTGTAGGCCCTGCCAATCCCTACCCCAGCTCCATCCTAAGAAGGTCAATGTCCACACAGTTCACGCAAGGGAATCTAGAAGTAGCTGGGTTCTGACATTGTGTTCATGGCACTCTTGTCTGTGGATTTTATTTCTTCTTCTGGGCTCTGGGAAGCCTGTGTCCTCTGAGTTTTGAGTCAAGTTAATAGCAACATGAAACCCTTGCTAATAATTTTCCCTAGAGATGGGAGCTAGCTGTCAGATCATCATTCCGAATGTAAAAGCTCATTTCAATATTCTTTCAGATGAAGTAAATGGTAAGATAAAAACATACTAGAGCTTATTAGTAACATCTTCCCCGTTTTTTCCCCTAAATGGTGAGAATATGCCACCTTTCCTTGTGCTTTACATCAGCGTTTCTATTATTAAAGCTATCTATTTTTCAGTTCTAAATCCTAGAAGGATTTTCCCCATGAATTTAACATGACTGAGGGAACTTGCTCCAGGGTAAGACTTGGCTGCAAATTATCTAACAGACTCGGGCTTCTTAATGAAAAGACCAGAAATGAATCACAGCCTTTTTGTAGCTTCAAATATATAGAGTTACCTTTATCCTTCACGTCCAATTTCATGATTATTTATAATAGACCTAGGCCAGCTTTATAAAATGATTGCATGCAACCAATGTCCTTTGTGTTCAAAACTGGAGGCTTCTGCTGATACAGGCTAGGAGAGTGTGTGTATGAGAGAGTTAGGAGGTAAAGGGCAGGGAGGGAGAACGAGACAAATCCCCACATGTAATCTTCCCCACAGGCCACCCTACACATGCAGTTTAAAGCTCATGGAGGGGCACGTATGACACCCCTCGAGTGAGCACTTTCTGAAACGGCACTTGGGTTATCTGGTCAAGCCCCAGCCCCTAAAAACGTATAACCACGACTTCCTTGGATTTTAGTTACAGGCACTCCCCACTTAACCACCGAGTTCTGTCCCTACAACTAGGTCATTAAGCGAATTGGCTGATAAGCGAGGAGCTTCAAGGCGAATGTCTTGTGGTATGTCATGGCACCAGAGGGTACGTATTTGTCAATAAATATCACGTGACACCACACTTACAAACAAAACATGTAGTCTTGCGTGATTGCGAGAGCTTTGTGTAGTGAACACCAACCGACTGACGGAATGAAACAGGCTGAGAAAGGGGGTTCCCTGCGCTGAAGAACTGGTCCTTTGAGTGGTGGTTAAACAGGTAGGTCATTAAAGGAGGAATGGCTGTCTTCTATAACTTCTACCAAAATCAAGGATAACTGACATAAATGAACCAATTAAATTAGAAAGTAAAACAGAGCAGAATTACAAGTCTGAGTGTCCCCTCTTCCTTCCCCCTCTTGCAGGAGAAAGTATAAGGTATACCTCTACATTCTGGTTTGTGGGAACCATGACCCTCACCCCCATTTCAGTAACTGATTCTAGAAAGCTTTTCTAAAACCTTTCCTATCTCCCCTGTGTTTGAAGTTCTTTTTCCTTTTGAGAAGAAGCCAGGCTTCCTGTCTCCCCTCTGCTATTTAACCTAAATGTACACACAGTACTGTTAAAAAAAAAAAAGGCCCCCGATAGAGTCATGTATGCTAAGCCCCACACCAGCAAACGAAGACTGAATTGCAGTATCAGCCTTTCCCAGGAATAGGACGTAACCAGTCGGTCTGGAATTCTCTGGCCGCCCGAGAGAGGCAAGCTGCCTGATGGACCCGTGCCTTTCCCCGAAGGATCATAACCTTGCTGCCCCTTTTTGCCTATAAAAACCTCCCATTCTGTACAGTTCCTCAGAGTTCCCTTCTATTTGCTAGATGGGATGCTGCCCAATTCATGAATCATTGAATAATGCCAATTACATCTTCACATTTGCTCGGTTGAATTGTTTTATAACCGTACCTAAGCCTCTTGGGCAAGGTCGCATAGCACGGGCCACTCTGATGGCTTCACAGGAGTTAACTCCTTTCATCCTCCTTACGTGCCCATGAAGTAGGTACTCTTATTGGCTCCATGTATAGATAAGGACTTGAAGCACAGAGATACGAAGTGAGCTCTCAGAGAGCCAGGAGTCAGATTGTGATATTGTGATTTATAATAAGAAACGTATACGAGGCCTGACAATTAAGTTTGCAAACTTGCCACCACACTCTTACATGGGCAGCGCTGTACAAACAGCTCAGTAAGGTGTCGTCACCTTGGTGTATCTGTGTCTCACAGCTGTGTTCATGTCGATATGTGACAGTGTCTTGCTGAGTGGCATTCATTATTGTTGCGTGTTCTTGTGTGTTATAACAAGAATGTCAGAACTTGCATTAGAGCAATGAACAAACATTAAATTTCTTGTTAAACTTGGCAAGAATGGAAGTAAAATCAGGAACATGTTAGTCTAAATTTATGGGGATAATGCCATGAAGAAAACAGCAGTGTACAAATGGATTAAACATTTCTCTGAGGGGAAAGGAATCATCACTGATGAAGAAAGGTCAGGGCAGCTAGTAACAAGCAGAACTGACAAAAACATGGAGAAAATTCATCAAATTGTGCATCAAAATCATCAGCTGTCTGAGAAGCATAGCAGACCAAGTAAACATTAATAGAGAAACAGGAAATCTTGGCATGAGAAAGGTCTGTGCAAAAATCATCCCAAAGGAGCTCACTGATGAACAAAAGCAAAGGAGAGTCGAAGTTTGCCAAAACATTTTGGAGAGGCAAAACAATATTTTGGGCCGTGTTATCACTGGTGAGGAAACATGGGTGTACCAATAGGACCCTGAAACAAAGCGTCAAAGTGCACAATGGAAGTCAGCCAATTCTCCACAACCCAAAAAGTTGCATCAGTCCACATCACGAATCACAATATTAGTAATGTTTTTTGTATCAGAAGGATTGTTCACTCTGCATTTGTACTAACTAGACAGTCAACCAAGTTTACTATTTGTAAGTGCTGTGTGGAAAAGTTAAGACGAAAACGACCTGAACTCTTCCCAAACAACTCATGGCTCTTGCATCACCACAATGCACCAGCTCACAGGGCACTGTCTGTGGGGGAGTTTTTAGCCAGTACACATAACTGTATTGGAACACCTCCCTGCTCACCTGCTGTGGCCCCAGTGATTTTTTTCTTTATGGAAGGATAAAGGAAATATTGAAAAGACATTTGATGACATTCAGGACATCAAGGGTCATATGACGACAGCGCTGATGGCCATTCCAGAAAAAGAGTTCCACAATTGCTTTGAAGGGTGGACTAGGCACTGGCATCAGTGCATAGCTTCCCAAGGGGAGTACTTCAAAGGTGACCATAGTGATATTCAGCAATGAGGTGTGTAGCACTTTTTCTAGAATAACTTTGCAAACTTAATTGTCAGACCTCATATTTAGGCATTCCTACTTCTGGCACAGAGCTCCTAAAACCCTTGACATTTTCTAGGTGATGAGAGACATAAAGGTTATGTTAATGAGTGACTGAACTGCACCTGAGATTAAGGCTGATTAGCGTGTTGGAGTTTTCAGTCTCAAGGCAGGAAAGAAGGGCTGGATGTTGAATCCATCACCAGTGGTGAATCATTGTGTCCATGTAATGCAGCCTCCATAAAAAACCTAAAAGGATGGAGTTGGTGAACGCATGGAGGTGTGTGTATTTGGGGGGGGGGGGGCAGCACACTCAGGGAGCGTGGGAGCTTCTCGCCCTTTCCCCATACCTTGCCCTGTGCATCTCTCCCATCTGGGGACAGCCATGTAGGACCAAACTCTTAATCTGGGAAGTCTGATGTTATTTCCAGGTAGATGGTGTCAGAATTGAGTTGAAATGTCTGAGAATTGCTTGGTATTTATGGGAACTACCCCCCACCCGCTGCCACTGCCCCCCCCCCACCCCCCACACACACACACCTCAATAGGTCCTAGAACCAATTTACAAATGCAGGCCATTGGCGCCCTTAAGCCCCACCCAACCCTGCTTCAAAATTACACATGGATTCAGAGGGTTTCGTGCAGAACATCTGAAGGAATATAATGGCAAATAAACTGTTTTTGTTTGGTTTTGGTTTTTCTAAGGAGCAGGACTAATGGCCCGAATGCTCTCCCCCAGTGCTGTTGAGTTTGGGGGTTGCAGAATCCTCACTCTTTGTGGCTCTCACACTTCCCCTGTGAAGCGGCCCAGGTTGACTTTGTTTTCTGGGAAGTTGGGGTACATCGCCCTCCTCATTTTCCACATAAAACAATTTTACAACTTTCTTTAAAACTCCCATGTGTTTTTAAGGGGGGAAATAACCCTTAAACAAACAGTGAGAAGGTAGACAAGTAGAACGAAATGGAATTAGAATCCTGGGATTTTCAAAACTGTGTATTTGACTGATTGAAAGGCGCTTGGAAAACAACCGAAGGACTTGAGTCTTGGCAAGCCTTCCAGCTTCCAACGTATCAATACCCACTGCTTTGCTAGCTCTCCTCAACTGGCTTCAAATTTCCACGGCTGATCCTTTGGGAGAGAACAGGACCTTGAGCTGGTTAGGCCTTCGCGTTGGAGGGGAGAATGTTTGTGCATCGCATTGGCTTTCTGTAATCAGTACGGTGGAACCCCATCCCCAAGAGCAGCCCTGCTCCAAGCCCACACCCACCGGGAAACAGGCCAAAATGCTAGAGCCAACTCTACACAGCGTTTCTGAGAAATAGATATTTCACGCAAGACTTGGGGAAAAAATGGGAGAAGAAGCACTATATACACACTGTTTGGCAAAAATGTTTAAAAACCCCCATGCGAGCACCTCTGGTCTTTCTTTCCAACACAATACACACAAACTAAGGGAGGAGACAGAAATGAGCCCAATAAATATAAGGAAGAAAAATGTGGAAGAAGAGAAAGTACAAAGGAATGGAAAATGCATCTCTTTAAACTGGGGTGAACCAAGTATCTTTATAGGCCGAGTTAGCAAAAAAGGAGTCCACTGGGGGCTGACAGTGAAATAAACTCATAACATTGAAGTACAGTAGACTCTCCATTAACCAGCACCCATGCTGGATAAGCGTAGTAGGATTTCTCCGGTTTTTTTGCCGGTTGCTTGAGTTTCGGTTAACGGTGGGTCTACTCTATTTGCCCTTCTCTTGTCTTTAGGGCTCCTTGTTACTTAGGAACTATGAGGGCAAATAGCAATGTCAGGAGAGTAAACATGGTGGAATTCATTCCTTTCCAAAACTTACCTGATCATCTGTTTACAATTGTCAAGAGAAGACAGAAGCCACACCTCTTAATACAAGCATACGTCATTTTATTGCGCTTTATGTTATTGCACTTCACAAGTGTTGCATGTTTTACAGAAAGATTATGATTTGCTTTATTGAGATACTCGCTTTATGGCAGTGGTCTGGAACTGAACCTGCAGTATCTCCGAGGTATGCCTGTATAAGCCTTTACAGAGACTTGGTGCAAGAAATCATTAAGAGTTATTGGTAGATCGCAAGCTTTTCAGCTCCCAAGTTACTCAGCTACAGCTGTAAAAGGAAGATGCTGTGAACCTGTCAAAGCCTCCACTTACTGCCCATGAACTTGAATATCAGTGGTTTTGGGAAAGATCACATTTGAATATTAATGTCTAGCTTGTTATCTTGAAATCATCTAAGTAAAACGACAATGCCACATGTTTTTTTAGGGGAAACCAAGAAACCCAGCCACCAGGACCAGCACCACCCCAAGTGCCCCCTGCGCCTGGACAAGCCATCCAGCTGACACATGCTGTCCAACACATTGCCGTCTAGAAAAGCATCTGCTCAGAGCGCTCCCCACACAGAACATTCAGTCTCCTTCCATTGCATGCAGAGCTTAACCCATACTCCTCAGCGGTTCAGACCCTCCCTCACTTGGCCTCCACACTCCTTTCTGTCCCGGCTTCCTGTTCCACCTGCTGTCTTGCTCACTGTTGAAACCGGAGTGAGCTACTCAGCTCTCCTGAATATGCTGTGCACCCCCTCTGCTCGCCCCTGGACCTTTGCTCAAACGTCCCGTAAGCCGCGAGGAGCCCGCCTTCCCGCCCTGCACTGCGGCTACATCCATCCGGCCTACCGTTTCCTTGGGGGCAGCTTAAATCCCAGCACTGGCACAAATTCTTCCACGGGTCTCCCTCCTCTGTCACATAACTTCCTCCATTATAACCCAGGGCACGCTGCACCCACACAGAGCATCAGAGGGTGTGTGTGTGTTTTGAATACATATTCCTAGATTCCAGTAGTTCCTGCAGAGCACTTATCATTACCTATCATGCATCATCTTTCCTTCTTTGTTGTCTGTCTCCCCATCAGAAAGTACAGGGCTTCTGTCTGCTTCATTTATGGCTGCGTCCCCCATGCCTACAACAGCGACGAGCCGAGAGTGAGCACGCAGTAGGTAGCTGGGGAAGGACATGTGGAAACCTAGAGGTCCCAGACTGTCACGCTCATCTTTCCATCCCCCTAGAGTGGCCGGCAAAGGGCTTTTGCACATGATTCTTGAATCCAACCAATCAAGCAACCAGCCCCCCGGGTCTGGCCAGGTGGATCTCTTCTGCTTTGGAAAGGTGTGACTTTAACTGCAGTTATACAGCCGTGGTCCTGCAAGACGGGCCGACACAACTCTCACAGGGAAACCCTGGGTGAAGCTCTGATAGGCAACTCCGATTGCCCAAGCTACTTAGGCAGAAGAAATGAGTGAAATTAAGAGTCCTTCATGTAAGAGAACCCAATAAGAAGCCGCTGGACGAAAGTTTTCATTCCTCATGCATGTCCATCAGTGTCCTCAGAAAAGATGGCAAGGCAGCGAGACTTAGCCAGCAGGGTTTTGCTGGGCCACAGGCTATGCTCCCATGACGACAGACACCAGAAAGAAAGGAAGACCCGGTTTTTGGCCACTGAGTTCCTCTTTGGCACATGCTGGAGCGGAAGCCTCCACGGCGTCTCTCCTGAGATCCTAAGATGTTCACTGCCAAAACTCAGCCTCTCGGGCTTGGGTCTTTGCCAGCAGGCTTCCAATTTGAAGGGCTAATCCTCCTAATTGAGCACAAACACCCCGCCCCCACTGAGGTGCGCACCCCCCAAGCACCGTGTGGCTCACCTCCATCGCCGAAACCAGTTAACTGTATTAGTCTTCAGTCACAGGGCCTGAAAAGCCTCTTCCTTCAGGATGTGCAGTTTTTCATGTGTTTACATCATCCTCTGAAACATCTCATGTATCATGGGGCCCCCTTCTCTCTTTCTGAGAAACCCACCAAAAATATATTAAAATAAACAAATACGACAGTATGACTATCCGTGAGAAATACCAGCATTGATGGCCACGGGATTGTTCTCTGTAAAACAATTCACAAACGAGCCTGCGCATGCATGTGCACGTGATTCAGAAGTAGAGCGTTAGCTCCCCAAGATCCTAGGTCAGCTCTGTCGGTTACCCGCCATGTGACCTAGGGCACGTGATGCCAATTCTTGGATGTCCTCGTCTGTAACGGGGGTGACGCTACTCCCTGTGCGCCGTTGCTCTGTGCAGATTAAATGAGAGAATGCTCACGTAGCACTTAGCACTGTGCCTATGTAGTACCCCTCCCTAAGGGCTCAATGGTAAGTTCACAAACTGCCGTACACGCCTCCCACTTCTGGTCCAGCCCTGCTCCGCGTCTCAGACAACCAGGACGTCGTCCTCCCGCCCAGACAGCGGGGCCCCGAGGCTGCCGGGCACAGCCGCGCTGCTTGCAACTTAAGGCGCCGCCCTCCAAGGTCACGCCCTCCAAGGTCACGCCCTCCAAGGTCACGCCCCAGGGACTTGCATGCTGACTGTTGCTTTACCACATACTACGATGCTTTTCTCACAGATGGAAATAAAGCATCCTTCGGAGGGGGAGACTTTTCCTACTTGGCACAAAGGCACCGTACGGGCGAGCGCTGGCCCCGGGCAGCGAAGACGAGTGCTGGCGCCAGCTCCTGGGAAGAAAGCGACCCGGGGGAGACGACGGTGGCTTCGGCCACAGTTGGGCTCTTTCACGGGACGCTGAACACTGTCAGCATTGTTGAGTGGGGCTGAAAAGCCGCGCTCGCCAGACAGTCTTCGGGTTTGTAAATGGTGGCTACTGTGTTCGCTGTCCTTATTGAAGTCATTGTTTAATTTTACTATATTATTGGTTGTGTTCAAACTCATCCAGAGGCCACGCCTGTCTCCTAAAATAGTCCATCAGCATCGCTGACCTGCCCTAATAAAAATGGAAAAGCGAGCCCCAGTGAGCACCCCACCCTCCGGAAGCCCGCTGGTCCCCTCTGCAGGCCCAGCCTCCCTCTCGAGCCTGAAATCAGGTCCTGGCTCTGGACAGAGGACCTGCAGTGGCCCGGCTAGCTGAGCGGTGACAAGAAGCAGGGTCAAAAGGCAGCAAGGGTTATACACGTCCTGGCAAACACAGGAAGCCATCAGGTCAACCGCAGGGCAGCAATCCAAGGTGGCCTTTTTGGGGGGCCACCTGGGAACCATAAATAGTTACCAGGACACGATTGGTCCTAGCTCCAGAGACGGAGTCTCTCCTGTCTTTCAGCCCCGTCACAGGCTGTGTGTAGCTGTGTTGGGCTTAGACATCACCTGATCGTCTTCCCAGGAGTCTCGAAAGGGCACAGGGCACGGGGTGGAAGAACCACCACTCTCTCCTGTTTGTATACACAATAGTAAGTCCCTGCTGCTTGGCTGCAAACCCATCCACCCACACTCATGATACGCTTTTCTATAGCTTGATTGTCCTGGTGGTGTTACCCAACTCCATGCATTTGTCAAAAACCCATAGATGGGCACACCGTGAGTATTATTGTGTATAAATGAAGAATGAGAGGTTATGGCAGACACTGCTGCCTACCCAACAACCTTCCTCCCAAACCACGCTTCCTTACTAACAAAACCCTGATTCCATCCAGGCATCTGTCTGGCTTAGGTGGGGGCTGCACCCTCCCAGCCTCCTGGAGATACACCTTGACTATTCTAAGCCAATCGCTAATCTGATTCCTCTTGTCACTAATTGGTTTAAGAATGACATTTGATCGAATTCTTGCCAATCTAAGATGTGAGGGTCTGGAAGTGTCTGCTCATCTTCTATTTTCCCTTTAAAAGGGGGACCTCATCCCTTCAGGTGTTCGGTAGTGTGAGGATGTGATGCCTGGAGCTTGTACAGAGATCTTGTGACGATGAGGGGAGCTAGCACACCTTTAAAGGGTGGCCAGATGGATGAAAATCAGGGTCATCCTGCCAGCATTGAGCAGCTGAGCTCACCGATTCTGCAGACCCAACCCCCACACCACCTCCTGACATTCTGCTATGGGAGGCAATACCTTTTTTTCTTGCTATCGAAGCTGGTTTATTTGGTTTTCCTATTACCTACAGCCTCGTGACTAATACGCTGGCCCCACGCTTTTAAAAATGGGACAGGCATCCTTGTGCAAGCCAACAACAAAACACCACAGGTGTCTGTCACCCCATCACCACCATCTACTGTGTTTGTTTTGTTGCGGAAATTGTCTCTTGATTGCATGTTGGCTACCTATGGAGCCACTTGTACCTAATTTAGCCAATAAAAAATGCTAGAACCTTAAGTCAACAATGCCTTTAAAGCTGTCAGTTTGTCTGGCTTTCTGCTTTACTGTTGCGATTATATGATAAATTTCCTCTTTCTCCTTTTTTGGTATGTTTTTTCCTGCTGGATGCTGAATACTCCATGTTCAGCTCCTTGTATGTGGAGTCTCTTGCTGAGTCTGCTCTCAGTGGGGCCTCCTGATGGCTTTTTGTTGACTTCATCTTTCTCTGTCATTTACCATCACCTGAAAACTCTGTCTTCTTTTCCATAGCTTCTTGATCTTACACAAAATCAAGGCTGTCCTCTGAAAGTTCTATTTAAGAATCAATGTTAAGAAAGCAATCTTTAAGTCCTCTGTAGCTTTTAAAACACCTTAATGTTTTGTTTCATATTTTTCTCTTGATGGAAAGTGCTTATCCAAGTCACCAGAAGTCTCTTTATTCCTATTGAACACTTTTTCAGTTTCAACATCTTGGTCCTTTATTAGCTCAGGTTTGAGAATCTCCTTATTAACCCAACAGACAGGGCTCCCCGCTATTCTCCCCACTTCACAACTGTAAGATAAAGAAATTACCTGCAACTGGCATCTCGAAGCCAATGTGCCATGCAGGCAATACATTAAGCAGCCAACACGTGTCAGAATTTGATCTTTTTCATGTATCTCTCCCTAAAATGCCTAGTGTAAAAATGTATTGAGTACATGCTCAATAACTTAAATTGTTTTGAATTACGTCAAATTGAATTTTCATAGTCACTACGAAATGCCAGGCAACATGCAGGAATGTGGGCTGTTTGGGAATACATGGACAAGGACACCAATACTAACAGCATCCTGAGATCCCAATTCCTATATTCAAGCAACTCAGGACAGTCAATATTTATGATGTGGATTATCTGATTCTAGTTCATTGCTTCACCTTCTGCTTTCTGACACCTCTGACGCCTTTCATTCTAATATCTAAAATATTACCATAAAATACCTAGCATGTGTAAATTAATGAATGAACTATTCAAATGCTGGGAGTTTGACCCTAATGATAAATGTCTGGGGATACTAAGGAGATTGCAACATCTAAGATCTTCTTCACCTCCATAGAGCGGGGGGAAGGATGGAATTTGTGTGAAGATTCTCACAACAGCCACTCAGTTGATGACAGTTTTGATCGCAGTATGAAAACATACAGCCTTTTCCTACCTAAGCTTTGTTTCTTCCATCATTGGCCTTCAGGTCTTACCTCCGGTGACAGCCAGAGTTCATTTTACTTATTTGCTTATTCCTTCATTTATTCACTCCACAGTCCTGGATCGAGCATTTCTTGGGCGCAAGCACTGTTCTGGGTGCTCAGGATATATCCGTAAACGAAGCACAGACGACTCCTGCACTCCTGGAGCTTGCGTGTAGTGCAGAAGACATTGGAATGTAATAAATCTATAAACTCAGAAAGAGCTAAAGTTTTTTTAGATAAATAAAGCTGAGTGAGAAACGGCTGAGGGACAGCCTCCCCAAAGAGGTGTCATTTGAATGAAATCTTTATTTTAAAAGACTTCTGGTTTTTGGACATTCTTATTTTCTTCTTTTTGTTCTCTAATAGAAGTATCTTGTGTCAAGGAATAGAAAGACTGGTGTCCAGTGACATGGTATTGGGAAAACCTCTTTACTTCTCTGGTCCTCAGTTTCCATGATAGCAAAATAAGGAGGCTGGATAATCAATGAGATTCTTTGTAGCCCGAAATTGTAACACTTTGTGAAAGTTATTATTAGAGCTTCATAATATTATTATAATTAATTATACTAATTATTAATATTATTAGAACTTTACAATGTTTAATGATGACAACAGTAGAAAATGTTATTAGAACACATGTTCTAGAGAACACATGTAAGAAATTCCTCTAGCTATTTGACTTTCCAAGAGTTAACCATGTATTTTTTTTAACACCAAAAATCTAAATGGTCAATATTCTTTTGCAATGAGTTTGTTTGTCTCAGATCACTTTGTTCTGTAAATTCCTTAAAGAGAAGTTGATACAACCCTTTAAAGGTGATACTGTATATTCCATTTTCCGGATCTAACACCCTAAATTTAGTTCTACAATGTAATTTAGCTTAGAACCTTTTAAATTTTTTCTGTTCTTTCTCCTTCATGCAGTTTCAATGACTCTGTTTACTCTGCAAACCAGTTTCTGTTTCCTATACATACTAGTTTCAATGACTCTGTTTACACTGACTTGGAAAAGGTCTTTTCAACATCTGCATAAAATCTACCCTAATTCTTGAAACCACTGGGAAGCACCTTTTTTTCTTTTTCAAATCAACAAAGAATTGCTGGGCCACCTCTCCCTTTCCTTGGTTTTGCCTCTTCTTAGGAATCTATAAAATAGTTTGGCCATGCTAGGACCAGGGAGATGGCCTTTGGACAGGAGTCCCCCCACCCCCAGAACGCCGGCATTTTGAATAAATCTACTCTTCTTTCCACCAACCTGTCTCTAGTTTGAGGTGACAAGCAGCACCTGAACCTGATAACACGATTCAGACATGTTTGCAAGATACACAGTAGCTGGGAACATACCTTACTTAGATCGGGTTTAGACTGTCAACAAATTAAACCAGAGGCATCTAAAGCATTCTGATCTGAATTATTTCTCTTTTTTTCTTTTAAGGAATGAAAAGTTTGGGAAACTCGGCAGAGAAATTAGTAAAGAAATATATTTTGAAAACACCACTAAAATGCTTGTCAGTGTAGGGAAAGGGGTAACGGTCTTGGCATTTACAGGCCTCTGGTGCTCATTTAACTACGGGGAACTTCATGTGGTGCAGGCCAAACAAAGGAGCCCCTCACTATAGGAGCTTCTGGTCCCCTCTCCCCTAGTTCCTTAGCACCCCAATTTTCCATTTTTCCTTTTTCTTAGTGCCTGGCCTTAATCATCCTCTCAATCAATCTTCGCCAGTCTCTCGCCTTAAAACAGTAGATTACTCCTACCCTGAATTACAGAATGTCTCCTTTCTACCTCTTGCTTTAAACCATTATCCTGTAACTTGTCATTTATGCACTCCAGCCTCTTACAGGCCATTCCAGACCCCGCTTCTGGGCAGGTAACATCACCTGATGGACCCCTTAAGCCACAGGAGGAGGTCTCAGGGTCAAGCCATCACGTAGCCACCCTATGTCAGTAACTTTGAGGTCTGCTTCTTGGGAAAATGCTTTTAAATCTATTAGAATCAAATTTTCCTCTTCTAGGGGCTACTGTGACACAAATGACACCGCAGCAAGGCCATCTACCCATCTTGACCACAGAAGTCAACGTGGTCTCAGGTGGACGTCGAGACCCCTTCCTCCCCTTTAGATCAGATAGAGGGAGAGTTCCGTGGATCCCCAGGAGGTAGGGACAACGGTCCCCTTCAGCAGGAAGCAGATACAGCAGAAGAGAACTCCTGTCCCTCAACTCCCCATAGCGATTTATGGGGAATCAAGCTTCTCAAGAGGAAAGGTAGGCTGGCAGAATGGGGGGATCTTGGGACCCCTCTCATGGACCCACCTTGCTGGAACAGTCATCACCTTACTACCACCTTTGCTCCTAGTAATCCCATCTCACATTAGACAACCACAAAGGAGATCAGAGGAAAATTAGCTAACACTAGAAAGTTAAAGAGTACAGAAGACCAGCAGTTTAAGCGCCTATGCATAAGGGTTACAGTGACCCTCATTTCACCTAAGCCTCATCACACCACCGTTATAATATCACACATGTACCCGGAGGTTCATTAATACAACTATATTAATGATATGAATATAATTCTGGGAAGGCGCATACACAGTCTAAAAAAGGTGCCATCATTCCTCCTGTCGATCAAAGGTGCCAATCAAAAGACCCCATGCCCAGAAAGGTGTGACCCCCTTCTGAGAAAAAGGGAGTAAACTGCCACGCCCCCGCCCTGGAGCCACGCCCCGTTCTGGGTCCGCTCCTAGCTCGTGGGCGTGCACTTCTGCTTCTAATAAACTGCTCTTCCAGGCCTGCATGTCTGTGTCTCGCTCAGTTCTTGGCCCGGGACACCAGGAACCCGGACTGCACACCGTGAAGGGCCCGTTGTCCGGTAACAAAAGCACGAACACAAGTCGCCAGTTGTCACCACAGTGAGAGCTGCCTGGTTAAGAGTCACATTGTCCTGGTAGCAATTCACCTGTTAAAGCGGAAGGTTCCAAGTCCTGGGATCCTGTCTGCGCGCTTGGGGATTTCAGTCTGATGCCTCAGCAGGAAAATCCCCTCTGCGAATGGAAGAAGCTCAGGGCCCGCCTGTACTTTCTGACTGCAAATGAGTGAAAGAAACTTTCAGAGGACGATATGCCCCAGAGCGGCCTTTTAAACTGTTACAGCACTGCACTGCGGAAACCAAGGTAAAGCGCTTCGTGCCCCCGAGCTGGATCCCTGCTGCCCTCTCCTGAGCTGAACCTCCGGCGCAGTGTTTCCGTGGTGAGCCTCGTTCGGGGGACATGTGTGCAGGGCTCCTTCCGCCGTCAGAGGCTGCCTGAGTCAAATGTGCCCTTTGACCAACAACCCAGACGGCCTGTAATTATATGCGTGTTTCAATAACAACTGGCTTTTAATGTAAGGTAGTGGACGTAACACTCAGCACAACCGTGCCCAGTGCCTCTCCTTGTAAGGGGCCAGTCCTCTGGGTGACCTCTATCAGGGACAGAGTGGGTGCTTTAAAAATATTCAGTTCAGTCTGGTAGTTACAAAGTAATAGTTATGGGGCTATCAGGTATGACATGGGAATATAGGAGATAATGTTGCACTAACTCTGGGTGGCGTCAGATGGGTACTAGATTTGTGGGGTGATGGGAGGAGGGTGGGAGGGGTGGGTGGACAAGGGGGAAGAAGTCAAGAAGTACAAATTCACAGTCACAAATAGTCACAGGGATGTAAAGGGCAGCACAGGGCACATAGTAACATTGTGATAACTATACACGGTGTCAGATGGGAACCAGATGTATCACAAGGAGGATTTTGTAAGTTATATCAATGTCTCATCACGATGCTGTACACCTGAAACCAATACAATCATGTATGTCAAAGGTAACTGAAAACTAAATACAAATGTGCAAAACAAACAAACAAAACAAACAGTAATGCCAGAGGGATATTTCAGAATGATAAAAGGGTGACTTCATCAGGAAGAGATAGCAATCATAAATATGTGGGCACTTAATAGAATCCCCAAATTAAAAAAAAAGTACCCAATTTTCAGCAATAATAAAAAATGTATGAAAAGAAAAAGAAATTTAATAAAACAAGTAAAAATAAGAGATGAATGAATACTTAATAAGTGTGCTCGTTCTAATTCTAAAACAACTCATTTTTTTCCCTTTAGAAATCCAAACTTTTAGTCAGCCCCCCCTTGGTTTTTTCTTTTTGGAAATGTTTATTTCAAAAGTATATTAATATTGGGGCGTGATGATGATAGAAAGTAACCAATCCCATGCTTTCTTTAACACACCCCAACTCTTTCCCAAATAAATTCGTGATTCATGACTCTCCAGAGATACATGGAACGAAGCCCGTGGAGATGAAAGTATCTGATGTCTTTTCCCCTCTTTTAGCTGCCCTGGATTCGGAGCAAGGCCACAGTTTTACTGACCTCAGGGTCCACATTCCTGTGTCCACGCAGCATCTTTCCCACTGACTCGAGCCTTGTTTGGCAACACCTGAGGTCATGGTTCACCTTTCCACTCGGGCTGTTACCCTCATCCCACCCATCAATGATTTCAGAGGCTTCTCTCAAATTCTGTTATTCAAAATGGGAAGCACATGTGGCCTTACCACTTGAAGCAAAACACGTTTTGCTTTGGTTTGAGTTTTTAAAAATTACTCGTTTCAGGCATATTTTCCCCCCAGAAATACACTCTTCTGCACAGTTTCCAAGATCGGACTTGGAGATGCTTGCTGGAGTTAGCCACACAAAGTGAGAAGTTTAAGCTATTCAAGAACTTCAGCCAACGGATAACTGGGTGAACCTCACAGTGCCGGAACTCACCTGACCCAGGGGACAGAGGACAGCTCTGAGCGTGCAGTTTTTGGTCAAGGTCCCAGGCGCTGACCATCACGAGGGTGTGTGTAGAGGATGGGGTATCTTAGGTAGGAAAGAGAAAGGGAGTAGAGGAGACACTTAACCCCTGTGGTATCTCTTCCCCATGTTGACTAATTTATTGACAACTTGGAGGGCTTCTTAGCATCCCTGGGGGAGCCGCAGAGCACCGGCCACCGGCATCCTGCCTAGAGAGCAAATGTCACCTTGTCACTTAAAACAAACACATGATTATTTAAATTATGAAAAAATTTAACAAACCAAAGGGACAAAAATAACAAGCAGACACCTATATGCCCACCACCAGGCGCAAACAGACTTGAATGTTTTGCTTACTCACCTTCGGTTTTTATCTTTTTCTTGAGGAAAGAAGATTATTTATAGAGCTAGAGCTTTTCCTCACTGTGGTTGCTTTTACAATTGCTTTGATCTTAGTTATGTGCAATTTTTAAAAAATGGATAGGAAACAATGCAATGAACATCTATATACTCACCATCAAGATGACTTCTTTTGCCTTATTTGCTTTAAATCTTGTTCTCACTTTCTATTGTGGAAAAATTTTGACATATACAAAAGTGGGAAGAATAGTATTAAGAACTCATGTAGCCATCAACTGGCTTCAACAATGATCAACTCGCGGCCCATCTTGTTTTATCTGTGATACAGTTATGGATGGCACAGATTCTGTAACCCCATTCACTTTGCCCACCATATTAATTAATCTATAAATGTTTCAGGGTGTATCTCTCAAAGACAAGAACTTAAAAAAATAGCTACAATACCATGATCATACTTACATATAATGATCATTTACTAACATGAGCCAATATCCAGTGTTTAAATTTCTAGTCATCTTATGATACAGTTTTTGTGTTTGAATCAGGATTCATGTAATGTCTACATACTGTTATTGATTTGTTACACCTTTTAAGTATCTTTTAATCTTTAAAAGCATCCTCTTTCTCAAGCCTCCTCACCAATCCCTATCTCTTAATTGATTTGCTGAAGAAACTGGGTCGTTTTTCCTGTAGAATTTCTCACGATGTGGATTTTTCTACACATCCCTGTTGTGTTGTTTAACATATCCTTGTGTCTTCTGTATCTTCCATAAATTGGTTGTTGGATCTAGATGCTGCTTCAGATTCTGATTACCTCCGTGGAGCAAGACGACTTCATGGGTGGAAGTGGGGTGAGCTTTCATTAGGAGGCAGATACTATCTGGTTGTCTCTTTCTGTAATGTTAGCAGCTTAGCTGCTCAATGCCTAGGTCCATTAATTCATTAAGTGTTGCAATTATATTACAATTATATCACTCCTTCACATATACAGCTAGAATATTTCTATGAAGAGAAAATGTCTCACATCTACTATGAGTGTATCAGTTGTACAGTTCCTTAGGCATGGCAGGATAAGCCATGTTTCCTGATATCTTCCAATTGTGATCAATTAGGTTTTGGTTGTTGTTGTTTGTTATCATTATAAATATTCAGCTTTAACGTATTTGATGTGTTTCAACCCATTGCAGTTATTGTCCTTTTTGATGGTTAAACAGTCCCATCTTTGGCCAGTGGGAGCCTCTTTGGTTGGCTCCTGCATCGTTTGATATGACTCTTTGATTCCTTCCTTGCTATCTGGAATGACAAGCTGTTTCCGGCTCCTCCCACACATTTCCTGCCCCAGGCCGAGAATCAGCCATTTTTACACTTCCAAGTGGGAAATGGTGTTAGAAACCTTCATCTAGGAGCTAAAGGTGCTCATTGCTACTAGTTAGGCATTATTTCTAGGATATTTTGGTAAACAAACTTAGAACATGTATATATACACGAGGGCTGTTGGGAAAAAATCCAGCCACAAATGCCTCTATCTTCCCTATGACATGACTGGGCTCTTTCCTGGCAGCCCTTGTACTTGCATTAAGATGAACTGTATCATGAGTTTATGCTGATAGTTCCCATTCAGATGCCCTGTCTCACGTCTCTGATCTTCACGCCGACCTCGTTTCCCCAGGTGGAGCATCGTGGATCTCAAAACAGCAGGACCTCAAGGACAACAGATTAGACTGAAAATGTCCTCCTGTTGAGAAGGCAACTGTTTCTGCTGTGGGGAGGTGGTCCTCATTTTTTCCCACAGACCCTACAGACCAGCAGGTCACCCTCCAATTTGTTTGGAAGGTTGAAAGGGTAGCAGTACATTCCAGAACACAAGCAAAACTGCGTATTTATTTTCCAAGAGTGTTAAATATAGGCACCCAGTCCCTGAGTTTCAACACAATCAGCACTTGTCTATACTAAGTATATTCTTTTTTACAAGCATTTAAAAAAATAACCTGTTTATACTCACTTGCCCCACCCCACCCCTGCATGCCTTGAGTCTAACCACAACAACAACAACCAAAGTTGAACTATTTAGTATGTTACCACTGAGTCTGGTTAGTTTACTCCTAAAATATTAACACAAACAACCTACAATGTTGATCCTAAAATGGTACAATGAGCTCCTTCAAAACTCTGTGCCCCTCATTTTTTTCTCTTCCTGTCTCACCTGCTCCCCCAGTCCCCAGATGGGTTCATTAAAAATCAACGGACCAGCTCTGCTGAGAAGAAAATCCGGAGCTGTTTCCCAAAGGGGGTTTGGTGCAGATCCATGGTCCACATTCTCTGACAATGAGTTCACAGAACATTGACCTCAAACAATTTGGACGGTTCATTTAGTTAAAAAAAAAAAAAAAGACTGTTGTTTAAACTCTCCAGGTTCCCTATCCCATTATGAACCTATTACCAGTTCAGTGGGCTGAGCCCTGGGGAGTGATTTTGCTCTTCCTCGTGTCTGGCCTTTGAGCGCCTGAAGGAGCAGCTAGCAGAGAAGCTTTCCCCAGCGCTTCGTAGGACCTTGCGCTCTGCCAGCTTTGAAGTAGACTTAACTAAGTTTTCCTCAAGGGGCCCAGCCCAGGGGGCTTCTGTGCTGCCCCACAAGAGACTTTACTCTTCCTCATCATCTTCTCCAACACCCAGGGTCTCCACTCGTCCCCCCACCCCACCCCCATGCTGTATTACACTTGGTCAAAGGAAAACAATAGGTCAAGGAACCTGTCTGCATTGTATCCGTATTTTGTCGTGTACAATGCGCACCTGTGTTTTTTGGCCCACACTTTCAGGGGGGAAATTTTTTTCTTTTTAACTTTTTAATTCAAATTTGTATTTGTTTATATTTAGGTACTTGTTTTTTGTATTATAAAGAAATTTTAGCATGTATTTTTTAACACGTTATGGTATAAGAAATTTTATGTAACAAATAATTACAAAACACAAGAACAGATAGATACAAGGTCCAAGAAATTTTATGTAGAAAAATTTTTATATAAAAAATAACAATTATTGTATTCCAGCGTATTTTGCATATAGATATCATTATTGATTTTTAGAGTTATACTTTTAACTCATATGCATAAAAGAATTAAAAACATTTATATGGATACAAAATTAATACTGCTCATTTATAATGCGCAAGCTTAGTTTTTCCCTCACAAATTTGGGCAAAAATGTGCCCATTATACATGGAAAAATATGATATTTCTAAAGCAAATGGTATCTCTTAAATTGGAATAGGAGAGAAACAGAAAGAAGTGGGAATCTAGTAGCTCAAGGGAATGAGTTCTGTGAGGAGGGTGATCCTTCCCCTAGCCTAATCTTGTGCGGGAAAAGCCATGACCTTTGTGGTCATGGCCTTGACTCCAGGCCAAATGTAAACCCTTCAGACAGTACAGTGGTGAATGGTGTACATGCTCTGGAATCTTAAACACCTGAGATCAAATTTAACCTCTGCCATTGATGACCTCCCTTACTTTGGGCAATGTTACCTCTCAAAGCATCAGGTTTCTTATCTGCAAATAAGGAAATTAAAATATATACTTCATATTTCAGATAAATATGAGATGCATATTTATGAGATGCTGTCAGATAAAAAGGAGACGCATATCCAACTTATATCAACCATATTAGTTCCAAATTTTCCTCTCTTTTTTGCCCCCAAGCAGGAATACAGTAAATCATTTCTGAGTCAATTAGATAAATTAGTTTGTCATAGCTTTTCCAAGTAGAGCAGAGCTGATAAAATAATTAATATTTTTTTGGCATGGGAAAAGGTTAGAGAGACAGAACAACTAGATAGGTATTCCCTGGGTGTATAAGGATTTTAAAAATAGGGGATAATAAGAAAGGACTAGAATGTGTAAGAGCAGAGAGAAAGGCATAAAAGGTAAGACAGGTGAACCCCCAAGAGTAAATGTCCTCTATGCAGGTGATTTTGCCCCAAGCCAGTTCTGATTCCATACCTTGTGCCTACCTTTTTGGAGACCTTCAAACTTCACATGAGTGAAAAAGAAAAAAAATACTCTGGTTGATATATTATTGCCATTTTCAAGACAAATTAAGATGGAGTTTGAAAGCTTGCAGCAAATTTTCCCAAGTGAATGACTCTTTTATGTAACAGGTGTCAACATCAAAATATTATAGGTTGACCTGCTTTTCTCTAGGGAACGTGAGTCATCCCTTCCAAATGACTCAAACACTTGAGAATGTCATTCCAACCCGAGAAATGTAAAGTTGCACCCCCTCAGGCAACTGTAGGAGAAGAGAATTAACCTAAATTCATTTCCATGAAAGCAGAAACATGTTGGGATCTAGTTTGACTGAAGTAGTTGAAATGTACCATTTAGTTTATGCAGTCTCATTAGAGCTGTGGGTTGGTCTTACAAAACATACATATTGATCCTGTAACATACTGTATGTCCGTCTGGCACGAGCAGAGCCAAACACTAAATACCAAGAATTGCAGTGGCGAGAGCTTGGCTATTTTCTTATGAATGGTGCCACCCAGGAGAATGGGAAGCTGATGCCTAAAAGCCCCAACTCCCCGGTGGCATGCACGTTACAGATGGTACAGGGCACCATCACAAGACGCAGCCGAGGGTTAGGGATTCGGGTCATGCTGGGAGCTGATTGGTCAGAGGTGAGGTAAGGGTAAGGAACCATTTCTCCAGGTCTTGAGGATAGTCCTGAGGTCTGTTCCAGTATCCCTCTGTCTAGTTTCCTGGACAGTAGTCAGTGGTCATCCCATCTTAGGGCTTAGGAGCTGAAACCTAACTTAGGCCAAAATGTTACTTTAGCCTGTCAGAGGCTGTGTGGGCGGGGTGGTGGGGAGGTGGGGAGAGAGAGAGAGAGAGAGAGAGAGAGATGATTTCGAGAGCCAGGATTTAAAACTAACTTTAACTAAAGTCATAAGGACCCTCAGTTCCTATATTTTCTACTTTTCCTCATCAGAAAAAGGAAATAACAAAACTGAGTGTCTCCAAAGCACTAGAGTCTAAACACAACAGTATAACACTGGAGCGTTGTGAGGATCCCACTTTTCAGCCAAGGAGTCTGTCCATAAGTAACCTGACCGAGGTCAGTAGGTGAATAGGTAGCTTACCCAGGAGCCCGACTCCAGTCAGCCGGTTAGTTCCAAAGTCCACACTCCTTTCTTTGCAATGCTCCGTGTTGCCGTGACCACAAACAGCATGTGACACGGTGCTCAGTAGACATTCAGTGAATGTTAGTTTCCCTAAGTCCTCCCTTTCTTTGTTCAAAACTTGTCATGTGGCTCATCGTGTGAGTGCCTGGTTCCTACCAAAATTGGAGGGCTAGAGGCTCTAAAAGTCTGCCCTACAAGGGCACAGAGTTAGGGCATAGAGGGGCCCACCTGAGGGTCTCACACACGCACACACTCTAACAGTTCTACATTAGAAGAAGGACAAGTATGATAGGCGTAAACTGAATCTAATAGGTCCTTACGAGTAAGGACAAGTATTACAGTCCCCCATACAGTAAGTAGATGTAGTTAGAAAACAAATTCTGGAGGCAGAAGCTTGTTTGGGAGAACAAGGTAACATCTAGAAGGGCTGTCATAAGCAGGAAACAGCAGCCTGGCCAGCAAACCCCGGCACAGGGCTTGGCCATGGTAGGTGCCCAGAAGACACCTGTGGAATGGCTCACTCAGTTGGCTGCTCTGTTAGCCCTCAGTGCTTGTCATGCGTACAGGTTATTTCACTGCAGCGTTTCTTTATTTAGAATGAGGTTGGCTGCACGGAATACAAACTGCTATGGTCTAGTTAAGTCAACACATAAGACTAGCAGGTGGAGCCTGTAGGGTGTTCCCCGTCTTAATTCCTGAGGTGAACTGGAGTCTCTATGAAACGTCCTGGGCCAGGCCCTTCCCAGCATGTAGCTTAGGACGCCCTAAGAAGTGCTCTTCGGAGTCTGGTTCCTCACTCCGCCCAGGCAGATGTGAAGCAGAATCTGTAGAAATTTGCAATGTATCTAGGGCTTGTGTCTGGAAATTGGGGTGTCCTGGCATAGGCTGACCTCCAGAAAGACAAAGCGTCTTATGTCTACTCCTTTCCTAAATTAAAATTGAAGAACAAAATAGGGACGCAGGTTTTTGTGAACCAGTGTCACCTGTTTTTTGCAAAATTATTTTTTTGAGCCCAAGAGATGCTTCTTAAGCAGTTTTTTCTCTTAAAAATTTTAAAAAGCATATTCTGAAAGAAATCTAACTTATAGGCTTGTTTCCTTTACTCATTAAACTGATGTCCAGGTAATGGGAGTTGATGACCAAATATCTTTCCATTGAAAATGAAATTATTTTCTTCATTGTAAACAGATTAAAACTTGGATTTGATGTGTGTTGCCGTAAGTCTTCAAGTGAGATCTCAATTCAAATAAGCATGTGGTAAGGCTTGCTCCTAAGCTCCCATTTGGCTTTCAGAGCTCCCTGACGCGTGCAGTACACCTTTCACTGAGAATAAGAGGGGAGAAATGGTGACACTGAAACTACACACACAAAATCAAGCTCCCCCGAGCCCTGGCAGTTAACTCTTTAAGACGCTATAGAGCTGTTTGAGGACTGGCTGTTCGTTCAGGTGGGAACCTTCACCCTTACATAGAGGTCATTGTACTGAACTGCAGAGAGATTCTCAGAGATGCCTCTCTGAGAGAGGCCGTAGATAATCCAACACAAGCCCTGAACGTCCCAAAGTGAACTGAGAGCAGGTTGTTTGACCTACTGGACACTTTGCAACCCTCAAGAGAAGCCAGAGGGAAACCAGAGTTAGACCCCAAAGAATCCACTGCCCTGACACTGGTTTCAAGATGCATACCCTATCTAAAATAAGAATATAGAGCCCAAACTTGCCGCATAAGAATGACAGGGTTAACCTTGTCATAGAAATAGAGGGGGAACCATAGGGAAACCAATAGAAAATGACATTAAAAATTTATTAATAGCAACTTGAAAACGCTTCAGTTTTATGTACTGATGCTTACATTTCTGTACAACCAAAGGACTTCCAAAAAGGGCTGCATGAAAGGGCTCTTGGGGCAATGCTTGAAAATACTGAGCCTTTTGAAAGCCAAGCATGTATTGCAAAGTAGGCTGTTCATTTTGGTTTCCGGTGGGATCATTTCCAGGAACACAGACCGTCTGTATTTATTGAGTTCCAGGAGTATGGACTTTGAGCAGATTTTACCACTCAGTCCAGAACATAAACTTGAAAGGAAACAAACAAGGCTCTGAGCCCAACTTCAAGCTCCCCAGGGACATGCCATTGGTGCTCAGGGGTCTGGGGTAGGAAACGGGGGTACTCTAGCCAGAAGCAAAAATATGCTGCAACATCGCCCTGCAGAGGAGTGAGCTAGCCTCTGGCTTCAACCCACCAGTTTGATCTGGGGCCTTTGGCAACACATACTGAATCCTGGCACCATCCAAAAGCCCAAGGGAGCAACTACTCATTTGGTACAGATGGCAGGAAGAAAGATCCAGTGAGAGACCTGCTTTGCTACCCCGCTGATTTTCTCCAGCAGAATTTCTCCAGCAGTTAAGACAATAGTGCTTTCCTTCTGCTTGATGACAGCACTGTCTGTTTTCTGCGGGTCCAAGCTATTTGTACATTATCAAGAAGTGGGAAGGTCATTCCTGAACTGGGAATCTTGGAATACCTGGAAAGACAAGTGCAGAGACCAGTTAAGCCCAACAGCTCCAGAGCATTTAGATGATGGCAATCACGTCGATACAAATCTAAGCTGAACTTGTCTTCCCTCAGGACACCAGTCATTTGCGCCAAAAAGAAAAACATTGGGTCTAGATCAGTCATAAAGTGGACAATCAGCTCAGCCACTGCCAAGTGTTGGTCATGATTGGGCAGAGAATGCGATTGGGCTCTTCTGAGAGACGGGGGTTGTTTGATGGAGAGACTCCTGGGGTCAAGAAATCCACTGACCAGACATCCTCTTGTACCAAGACAGAAAACAATGGTCCTGTCCCGTTTCACATGGTACATGTGCTCAGCCTAGTCTCACGGGGCTAAATTCAAGGTGTACTATTTGTAACGGGACAGGACCATGGTTTTCTGTCCCACTGAAAATGGGACGTCTGGTCAGCCTGTCACAGAGGAAGCTGCATGCCTTCTGCTCAGCCAATGGATCGGTACTTTCTCCTGAAACATCGTACCTCTTCGCGTCTCCATTTCATTATTCTTGCTTTCCCAAAGCCCTGAGATGTCCTCACTTAAAACCTCTGCCTTCCGCATGCTTCACTGTCCATCCAGCTCACTCGAAAGCCTCCTTCCTCGTGAACTCTTTCCTGCCTGAAGTTACCTCTCCTTCTTACGGCCTTGATAGGGACTTAGTTTCTCATGGGACTTAGATATTCCTTTGCACTATCTGGAATATTCACTTGGAGTCTCTAGGGAACCAATACATTATTTTGAAAACATTTAGTTGTCTTGAATTAATTCATTTTTAATGTGGGCTTTACATAAAGTTTATTCAAGGATAGACCAACGCAGCTCCCTTAAAGGGATCAGTCCAGTCTTGACGGGACCAGGTTGTGAAGGTAAATTTCCTTACGCATCAATTGCAGTGTCAAGTTGTTCTTTCCAATGCCAAAAAACAAAACAAAACAAAACAAATCGGAAGGAAAGATGTGAACCATCTGTTTATCGTGTGCCAGGGGCCTAAGAGATAAAACAATACTTACTAGGACTTCTCTGTCGAAATCCTGGCATGTGGACCCTCTGTTTTCTCAATTAATTGTCGAATCTTGACTGATGAATGGGCATTCTTTAACCTGCGCTGACCATTTGGAATTTAAAATTAGCATAGTAATTATATTTACTGGGCCACTGATTAGAGGAAAATTGCCATCGGCTGATGCATGTGCATGTGGTGAAATGGGTCATGGTAGCAGATGGCCTTCCAAAGAGCAGAAAATTACTCTGGAATTGGTCGCTCCGTCTCCTGACTTCCATAACAGAACTCCGTCACACGAGTGTGTAAATGATCAAATCAGGTCAGGGAAATTTAGGGTGTCAAGAGAGGTCATCAGGAGAAACAATGAGTTGTCAAAGAATAACATTTTGATCTTAACATAAATCACCACATATTGAAATCTGAAATATAAGGTAATACTAGGTGTTAAGTCATAATTAACATTTATTTATTAAGGGCTCACTCTCCCAGGTATTGTTCTGGATACTTTACACGTATTGACTTTTTAAATCTGTATCGTAAACCTATGAGTAAGGACTACAATCTGCATTTTTACAAATGAGAAAACTGAAATTCAGGGAGTAAATTCAATATAAATATGTTTCTCTTTTGTCATATGAAATATTTCATTGAAGCCCCAGGAGATTGTACTTACCTTAAGGTTAAAAAGGTACTATTTAGATCATGTTTTCTAAATACAACTTCCTACTAAAAAAACAAAAACAAAAAGAAAATATAAAATAGGGCACCTTGAAATGACTCATCCCAGGTTCAGTGCTGGATATGTACAAGAAGAGCCTAGAACATCTTGTCTTACCCAGTAGCAAGAAATACATCAGAAGGTATTGGGATTGTGTCAGAAGGACTCAGGGATAAATTTCAGCATCAATAAGCATGATAATTAAAATGAATTTAGACACATAGACTATATGTATTTAAACACATAGACTATTTCTAAATCCAATTCATAATAATGCCAAAAAAGCAATTCACTGATATATTTTAAAGGCTCTAGGGAACCAAAGCACTATATTAATGACTGGTCAATAGAGAGAAAGAATCCAACATTCTTTTTCCTTTTGCCTTTTCTATGTGAACTGTATCTCAGTGGAACCAAATACTTAACAAGGGGAAGTTTGTTTGTTTTACTGAAGGAATCTAGCTAATAAATGAAGAAGCAATGATAAAAATATCGCAGTTTGAAATGTCTAATGGATTAGTGTTTCTAGGAAATGACATTAAAAGGGGGCATTATACGCCTCTCTGCAGAAGTAGTCCCCATTACCTACCTATACAGGGTCCGGCAGAAGTAACGCCCTTTTTATGCACTGTAGTCTATACCCAATCTTCTATTGCAAAATCATAAGCGTGTAATTCTGTAACATAACAGTATTTTAACTACTTACAAAAGGGCGTTACTTCTGCCGGACCCTGTATCATAGTCTTACCGACAAAACCAAACCAGAAGTTGTTTGAGCTGTTACAGCTGTTCATTGTTTTTCTAGCCTCCACTTAAATCTTATTTGTTTTCAGTCTTTCTTGGTTTTTAATAATTAGATTTATGTCTACCACTGAATTTGCATCCTCAGTTCTTAATATGCAGTCATTTTACTTTTATCAAATTCCCAACATTTTTAACTTTTCAGTGACATTTGTTTAAATCAATATTTTTCATTTCTGAAATTTTGAATTGACTTTTTCGTGTCTTCCTGTTTTATTTGCATTTGCCTTATTTTTAGAAATAAAATTTATTATTCTACTTTATGGGTATAATCTCTTTATCTCTCTGAGTATTCCTAGCATAACAGTTTAAGGTCATTTTCAGAATTTTTTTTTATACCAGTTTATCCAGAATCAATTTCTTTTGTAATTGTTCATTTTGGAAGCTGTTTTTGTTGTTGTTTTCTTTCTTTGTTTTTGTTTTTTTTTTTTGTTCATTGTTAAATTCCTTGATATGTTTCGGAATTTTTATTTGCTAATTTTGTGTGGGAACTTTTCCCCATATTGTTCTTTCTATTCTCACCCCTCCCTGTCTAAGGGATTTGCAATGGCCTCCATCCTTTTTTATTACAAAGTCTGAATGGGCCAGTCCTGCCCTTTGAGAAGATTAAGTCACAAGTATAGGTGGAGGCTGTATCTGTGTTCATTCACGTCCCCAGATATACAGCATTTTATATTCTATGCCACCAAGGAGAATTTCCAATATATTTTTTTCTTGAGTCAAAGAGAGCCCCAGTGAGTCTATCCCCATCCTCTCAATTTATGTGATGTACTTTTAGCCTTATTTACCCTCCAGGACTTGACTCTTTTAGCCACCCTTTATGTTTTAATTCCCACAGTGCAGTAGCCAATGATTTTACCTTCTGCTTATTGTTGTGTTTCTACTCTTCCAATGGTTTATGGAGACAGATCTTTCCAAGGAGATGTTTGGACCATAAAGAAGTCTAGCTATGTAGGTAGGTATTTTTGTGTATACTGAACATTGTTTTTGCTATTTCCAGGGCACAGAACTAAATTAAACCTTAGGTTCCTTTGTATATAAGTTTGGCCATATCGCTAAATTACAGCTAAGGAAGTAATAGGTAGAAGTAATACATGACATTTCCAGGCCTGTCTCAAAAAAAATCCCCCATATCATGTTCCATGCTTTCTTTTTCTCCTGGTCATTGTCTGGAAGTGGTGGACTCCGAGATCTTAAGAAATGAAGGAGTCACAAAATGGCAGGAACCTGAGTCCCTGAATCGCTGCATGGAAGGCAGCCCCCTGGACACCTGTTTGAAATCTACTTGAATGAGAAATAAATTCCTCTTGTATTTATTTCAGAGTTGTCTGTTGCAGAGCTGGTACTCCTTTAAAAATGCACAATGTCATTCTAAGTTTGTTTTTATATTTACATATTTTTATTTTTATTTATTTATTTATTTATTTTTTCTTTTTGGTGTGTGGGTAATTCCCTGACTGGGAATCGAACCCAGGCCACAGTGCTGACAGCGCCAACGCCGAAGCCTTAAGCCACTACACCATCAGGGAACTCCCTATATTTACATATTTTTAATTTTCTGTTTTCCTTTTCTCTCTCTCTCTCTCTCTCCCTCTCTCTCACACACACACACACACACACACACACACACACACACACACACACACAAGAAGAGAAGGGATATCTCAGAGAATAAATTTATAAGGCCAGATTTCTGATCATGCTTTTTGAATAATCTCTGCATAGCATTTTCTATCCCCAATCAAGACAAGTATCAATCATATGCAAGTGTGAAATGATGCCGTCATTGAAAACTCATAATAATGTTTCTGCAAATCTTATCTCTGTCACTACAGCAACACACTGCACTTGGAGCAAGGCATAACTGTTAGCAGCTCTTGATTCACTTGCTGCTATTTTAGGAAACATCAAGAAACAGACTCCTCCACACAAATCTATCAGTTTCAAAATGCTTGACTAAGACATATTTTTGCCAACCCCTTTAACATATGTTATTGCTAGGCCAGTGACTAGGTCTGTAGCAAGCCCCCAAGGTACAGTTTGTCTAAATACAGTGGACACTCCCCATGCATGTTTAACCAACTTGTTTAACTAAGCCATTCCAGAGCAGAGGAGAGCTCCCCTGTTTTATTACGACTATCAAGAAGTCTGAGTCATCTTGACCACTCCCAGGGTACTATTTCCCTTGTGGCTTAAACATATGCCTGCGCTTCCTTTGATACACGGTGACATCTCAAGAGCATACTAAACATGTCATTCAAGATTTCTGTTGAGAGATGACAGCAGAAGTAAATGCCTCTGCCTGTCAAGTCTGATTATTTCACAGAGCATCTCCTGCTGGGGTCTTGTGAATTCATAGTCTCTTCCCAGCCGTCCTCTCACATGTTTGCTTCAAACTGTTGTTGGCATCGTTGTGTTGCTTCTTAACAGCAATTTTACAGATAATTTTACTTGAACTTCCTCCCTTCCATGGGTGCTGCTAAGGTTAAAACAGGATAAATGCCCACAACAGGTCTCCCATAATCTTCTCTTGGGATTTTTCTCAATAATGAGTTTTATTTATTTTTGCTGTTTGCATTTCGTTTTCCTTGGAGCTTCCCACTGCCTTCCTTTCCTAATTTGTTGGCAATCCTTCATTTCTATGTCAATTATTTTTTTAAAAAAGACCTTCAAAGTCCTCCTTAAATCTCATCTCCCAACACTGTAGACCACAGTTTTTGCTTTCGGGGTGAACTTGCTCTAAGAAATCTGTGCTTTTGTGTTCATGAGGACTTTTCTGGGAAGACAGTTCGTAAATTTTATTAGAATCTCAAAGTCAACTGGAACCAAAGACATTTAAGGATTATTATTAGTATCATTATTACCAAATTCGTTTTTTTTCTGCAACATCCTGGCAGTGTGAGGGGAGAGGCTCTTAGGGTCAGTCATTCTACTTTACAACAAATCTTATCTTTGATTGGGTGTTTCCGTCAACCTCAACAGAAACAATGACAGATATTTGAACCAAAAGCCTTGAACTTTCATAAACTTGATAACAAAGGGGGAAAAGTCAAGAGTAAGTTTAAAGACTTAAGACTGAAATATAATTCCTATTCTGTTTCAATTACAATGAAAACTCTTTGAATTAAGTGGTGGGATTAGAGGACAGGACAAGTGTAATGAAATAGGCAAGAACTGTCTTTGAAAAGCTCAGCTTGAATCATTTAAAAATTCTTATTATGCACTTAAAGGATAATTGCAATAAATTTTTAATGCATTGTATAAATTAAAAATGCAAATGGTCACTAATAAAAGGAAGTGAGAGCAACTAATGAAGAGACTCCATGCTTTTTGAATAATCTCTGCAAAGTAATGATATTCATAGGTCCTAAGCCTTCAGTAAATTAATTTGAAAAGTGAGTTGCTTCTAAGAAACTTACTAAAGAGTTATAAATTTTAGAATTAGCCTTTAAGTCATAGGACTCTTCTGCTGCCAATTCTATGAAAGGTCACCACACTTTCCTTCCCAGTAGTTAATTCAACTTCTCCTGCAGAATAATACATTCATTTTCCGTTTCCATGACTTTCTTGGGATTTGGTCTGACCAAATGTCCTTACAGTTCTATACTTTTCCTTCTCCCCTCTGGATATTTGACCCCTTCAACTCACCATTACCAACCAAATGTTTGTTTGTTTTTGGTGATCTAAGAGGTAGATGCAGCTTGCGTCCTACTAATGACACATACGCAGCTGTTGGCCAAACCCAGTCAGAGGCCAGATGTTTCTTCAGGGTCCATTGCCTTGCTTGAAACTCTCCACAATCAACATTCCTTGCTGTGAGCCCAGGTGGCTGCTCTCTCTTTTTGTCTTCACTTCATGAGCCTTGCCTTAGAGAGTGTTCCTCAGTGAATCCACCAGGGAGCCCCGCCAGCAGTAGGGGCCCCAGACACCACATACAGAGAGCAGAGAAGAAAACCACCTTGCCAAGCCGCAGGTTCTATTTTAACCACACAGTTTGCTCCCTTTCCCTGATCGGATAGTTTGCAGGAATTGCTAGCATATGGTAGAATTATTTTTATTCTCTTTTTATTCTTTCTATAATTTGATATGGCTGAGCAGCAACATCACCAAAAGTCAGGAATCCCTTACAAAGGAGGCGGGCACAAGGCCAATGAGTCCATGAAATAGATAATCAGCCCCTGAATCACCAGGATCAGACTGTACAGTAAACAATGCCACAGCCCCCTCTCCCTGGGAGCCTAGGCAAGGCCCAGCCAAAACCTGTCTCTGCTGGAGACCCGCAAGACGATTTCCTTCTGCACTCAACCCGCCCCTCAACCCTACAGGCATTCGAGACTACAGACAATTCCCCTTCAGCTCAGACACATCTTTCTTCACATTGAGTGAATTTCCTGGACTTGAATGTGACTCACAGGCTTAGAGTCTGCACAAGCACCACTTCACGGCTCTGAGTTTGCTCCTGTGAACAAATTTTTAGATCTGCTGGCAAAGCCAGGCAGCGGCACTCAGAGACAGAGGCATTTTGAAACCACATTTTTTGGCTCATTAAAGCCATTCTACCCATGTTGCTCCCCATGTCATTCAACCTATTTTCAAGCCGTTTTCTCAATGGTGCACTTCACGGAGGTTGGGCATGGATTTTTGCTAAGAACTGGATCGTGTCCATAAGCCTCATCAAAGCCAGTTTATTCTCAGGCTCTGGCAACCTTTGAATAGCTCTTCCACCTTTGCAGGCTCCTACACAAAGCCTGCCCTGCACAGTTTGCCCATGAACCAAGATGTTTATTTCAACTCTTTTCTGAAGTCATGGAGGCCATGATGTTGCTTCCAATGAGGGGGCAGGGTCTGTTTCCACTTCACAGCAAACAGCCTCCACAAATATGTACAAATTCAGAGATCTCTTTGGATATCTTCCCTACCCTAGCCAATCAGAAAAGTGCTAGAGACACAGAATGCCTGAAAGCACCAGAAAAACAGGCCTGACTTGAAGCCTCCCTCATTAATCAGGATGGCTTACAGAAATAGTTGACTCCAAGTCTGAAAAGAAAATGGCCTCCTTAGTAGGTAGACTGAAAAAGCAGTGACTTTCTTTTCTTTTCTGTTTCAAGCTCCAGGGGGTATCGTGGGTGATGGGAATTTGCTAGGAGGTTTGTCCAGGTCAGGGCTGCAGTGCTGTCTGTGTGTGAGTCCCAGTCTCACCCTCTGTGACCTCCCCCATATCCTTCTTTGGCTGGGGTCCTAAGGTCACTATCCCTGGCAAAAAAGGGTTCCATGGCCAAAGCTCATTCTTTCCCAGTGTCCTGACACCCATCTGTGAACAGTGCAGTAACTTAACTAAAACACACTTCTGATTAGTTTCAGAGACTCGTATTGCTCTATTGAAAATATACCCTGGGAAGTATATATATCTCTTGATTTGTGTGGTGGGCTAAATATTAAGAATCAATTCCATGGTTAAAGGCGTTAGAGCACCTAATTAATTCTTCTATGATGTCTGATAACAAAAATTTCATCCTTTAGACACCTGAGATATGAAACTGGATAAGGTCTTATCCAGGACAATTAGGCAAAAATAAAATAAAGTGATCCAGATGAAAATAGAAGAAGCTAAGTTATCTCTATTTTAGATGACATAATCTTAAGTATAGAAAATCCTAAGGAATCTATTAAAAAACTGTTATGATTAATAAATGAGTTCAGCAAGTTTACAAGATAAAATATCAATATACAAAAGCCAATTGTATTTCTATGCAGTTGCAATGAACCAACCAAAAATGAAATTAAGAAAAGAATTTTATTTATAACTTTAAAAAGAATAAAATACAGGGGTTCCCTGGTGGTATAGTGGCTAGGTTTCAGCGCTCTCAACGCTGCGACCTGAGTTCAATTCCCAGCCAGGGAACTACCCCCCCCCAAATAAAATAAAATAAAATAAAATACTTAGGAATAAATTTAACTCCCTCCAAAAAAATAAAACCAATACTCTGAAAAACTACAAAACATTGTTGAAAGAAACTGAATAAGACCTAGAAAAGTGGGAAGATAATCATGTTCATGGATCAAAAGACTTAATATTGTCAATATGACTATACTCCCCAAACTGACCCAAAGATTCATTATAATCCCTATCAAAATCCTCGCTATTTCTTTGCAGAAATCAAAAAGCTTATCCTAAAATTCATATTGAAATTTAAGGGATCCAGAATGGCCAAAATTATCTTGAAAAAAAAAGACAAAATTAGAAGAGTCACAATTCCCAACTTCAACACTTGTTACAAGGCTACCTTAATCAAGACAGTGTGGTACTGGCATAAGGGCACACATATAGATCCATAGAATGGACATGACAGTCCAGAAATAAATCTTCATATTTAAAGGCAATTGACTTTCAACAGGGATGCCAAGACCATTCAATGGGGAAAGAATAGTCTTTCCAGATATGATGCTAGGACAACAGATAAACACATGTAAAAATACAAAGGTTTAAAAAATAATTTGGATCCCTACCTCACAGCATATAGATAATCTACACAAATTAGCATGGATTGAAGACCTACATATAATAGCTAAAACTGTAAAACTCTTAGAAGAAAATATAGGTATAAATTTTTGTGACCTTGGGTTAGGCAATTGTTTATTGCATATGACACCAAAAGTGTAAGCAATTAAAGAAAAAATAGGTAAACTAAGCATAATTAAATTTTTAAATTCTTATACTCCAAACGATACCATTAAGAAAATGAAAAGACAACCCCAATGAATAAGAGAAACTTTTGCAAATCATAAATTTAATAAGAGAATTGTATCTATGCCACATAAAGAACTACCACAACTCAAAAACAAAAAGACGACCCAATTAAAAAATGGGCAAAAGATGTAAATATATATATTTCTCCAAAGAAGGTATAGTACATGTAGCCAATAAGCACATGAAAATATCCTCAACATAATTAGCCATTAGGAAATTCAAATCAAACCATAGTTAATTAAATACCACTTAACATCCATGAAGATGGCTATAGTAAAAAACAAAACAAGAAACAAAAATCGCACACACACAACATAACAAGTGTTGGCAAGAAAGTGGAAAAAATTTTAATGCTCATGCACTGCTGGTTGGAATGTAAAATGATACAGCTGTTTTGGAAACAGCCCGGCAGTTCCTCAAATGGTTAAACAGAGTTACCATACGACCCAACAACTCTGGTCTCAGTTATATACCTAACAGCAATCAAAAAATATGTCCACATACAAATTTATACAACAATGTTGATGGCAACATTGTTCATAATGACCAAAAAGTGAAAACAACTCAAATATTCATCTATAAATGTATTAGTCAGGGTTCTTCACAGAACAGAACCGATGGAATATACACTCATTACTTCCGGCACGGCAGTTTCTGTCAAATAAAAGCACTATACAATGTGTCCTCATCCACCTTATTCACCAGATCTGGCACCATGAGACTTCTGGCTCTTCCCCAAAGTCAAAATAACCATGAAAAGTAAACGTTTTCAATCAATTCAGGACATGAGGCAGCCACAACAGTGCAACTAAAGACACTCATGAACGTAGACTTCCAGAGCTGCTTCAGAAAGTGGCAACAACAATGAGATAAGTGTATTTGTTGTGAGGAGAAGTATTCTGAGGAGGGATTAATGACAATGTTTTTTTACTGTCATAAAATTTGTTTATTTAAACATTCACCATATCTTTTGCTCACACCTCATTTATTTACACATAACGGGATTAATCGTAGGAATTGGCTCATATAGTTATGGAGGTGGAAAAGCCCCACAATCCGACTTCTGCAGGCTGGAGAACCAGGAAAGCCAGTGGTCTAATTCAGCTGAAGGCCAAAGGCCTGAGAACTGGGAGTTCTGCTAGTGTAAGACCCAGAGTCTTGAAGGTCCAAGAACCAAGAGTTCTAATATCCAAGGAAAGGAGAAGGTAGATTGGACATCCCAGCTCAAAAAGAGAGAGAAAATTCACCTTGTTCTGCCTTTTGTTTTATTGTGGCCCTCAATGGACTGGACAATGCCCACCCACATTAGTGAGGACAGATCTCTTACTAAGCCTACCCACCCAAGTGTTAATCTATCTTGGAAATACCTTCACAAATGCACCCAGAAAAAAAGTTTTACCAATTATCTGACCATCCCTTAGCCCAGTCAAATTGACAGATAAAATCAACCTTCATAAATTGAATATTATGTTTATGCAATACTGAATCTGGCACAAATAATGCCCCTTTTTATGAGCTGGTAATCTATACTAAATCTTTTATTACAGAATCATAAGCATGCAATTCTGTAATGTAACAATATCACACTCAAGTACACTATATGACATTTTAGGGTGTTACTTCTGCTGGACCCTGTATGATGTGGTATCTTTCAGCTGTAAAAGGAAATGAAGTACTGATACATGTTACAGTATTGATGATTCTTGAAAACAATATGCTAAGTGAAAGAAGTCAGTCACAAAGGACCACATATTATATGATTCCATTTATAGGAAATGTCCAGAATAGGCACATCTATAGAGAAAGTAGATTATTGGTTGCCTGGAGTTGGAAGGGATGGGGTTGGGGGACAAGAAATGATGGCTAAAAAGTGGGAGTAGGGGGTTCTTGTTAGGGTAATGAAAATATTTTAGAATTGCAATGAAGGATGCATAACTCTTTGAATGTACTAAATGCCATTGAATTATAGATTTTAAATTGGTGAATGATATGGTGTGTGAATTCTATCTCAATACAGCTATTTAATAAAAGAAATCAACAAACAGAAGCCAGAGTCTGGACCTTGGGGCTAAACACTAGACAGTTATAGTCAACAGGCTATTCCCTGGAGGTCTGCATATTCAATGTATTTGCAGGGTTTCCCTTTCCTTCATAAAAGCTCTAGAAAGGGCATCTAGAAACCTAAGGGATTAAGCAGGAATCACAGTCAACTCACAAATCCAGAAGCTTCAATTCTCTGGAGCTCAGGGGGAAAGAGACATGGGCCACTATGGAGGACAATCATTTTTAAGCCCAGATTCCTCATAGGGTAATTGGAAAATGAATGAGCTCATGTCTTAGAATGGAATGGAAGTTTCCAGCAGAAAAAATGTCATGACACATTTATATCTTCTAAAAGCACTGTGAGGATGGGACCTCTGGCCGACACTCAGTCAGACCTGCAAGTGTTAGGTGGAACCACATGAAAGTTGCCATTTCTGTAGATCAAAAAAAGCCATACATCCGCAATTTCATATGGTTCAATCTGGCACATGCCGTGTGGATGAACAGGGGTGGTAATGGGATACTGCTGCACCGAGCCTCCCTATATGGAGCACTGCCCTTGGACATTTTCTAGCTCATTCTTTGTGGTTTGCACAAGATTCGGGTAGCTCCACAGGTAAGCACACCTGCATGCTAACTCCTTTTCTCAGCCAGAACACCTGCAGCATTTACAACACTAACAGATTTTTCTGGCATAGCTTGGCCTCCAAAGGATTAGCTCAGCCTTGTTGAGAATGTATCTGATTACAATTCCTCTGCCAACATCCCACACAAGGTGATGAAATTTTTAAAACTGAAGGGAACCTCACAGATCATCCACTCTATAGCCCCGAGTTCAGTAAGGAGAAGGTAACTAAGGACAAGACAGGTGAAGTTCAAGTATATTGTAAGACCTCCATAGGCCCCATCCTCCATCATGTATCAAACTTATTAAAATACACTTAACTTTCAATTTAATTTTTACACTAAAAAATCTGACAAGATTCTCATCATCTTGCTTTAAAAAATCATTTGGCTATGAATAATACATTATTTATAATTAACAATGATTTCTCAGCAATTATGGAGCCTATTTGGGAATTCTTATAAAGTGAGATAACCTAACCCCAAAAACTCTTTTTAAATTAATGATGTATATATATTCATACCTAAAAATTAGTGAACTGAACATAATAATACACTTTTTTTATAGACAAGTGTTTTTCAACTTCTCTTTTGAATTTGGGGGTGATTTTTTTTCCAGTCCCAAGTAATTTTTCAAATCCTTAAAAAGTTCTAGATACTGCATTTCTCTCACATAATAGAGAAAGTGCTGGAGTGAGATGACCATTCCAGGGTGCTGTGGTCACAAGTGGTAGAGCCAGAACTGGAAATTAGGGTGTTTGACCTACAAGCAGCTGCTTTTCCCACTAGTTCCAGGTGCAGCATACATGTTGTTTGTACCAGGTCAATGGCAACCGTGTCTTGTTTGAATATTCTTATTTTCCGCTGTGGTCACAAAAACCTCCTGGTTTGTAGAGAGTGGTCTCATTTTTAGCTTATAAACGACCAAGTTGCCATTTTCGGTTCTTGTGTTTTGTTCTCAAGGCTCATACTAGCAAGCGTGGACAATGAATGCTCACTAGACCTCACTTCCTGTATGGGCCCCCGGCTCCCTAGAGATTTGATCTCAAATAAATGTTTCTGTCAGGAGGCTGAGCTCCCAGCTGCGCAAATTGGTCACAGATGTAATTGCATTTGCCCTCTGCCCTGGAGGAAAACGCTCCTGTGGTGGAGGGTTTAGATGTCTCAGAATGAAAGACATTACTCCTGACTCTGGGTAATAGCCGTGACGCCCAAAATAAACTGCCACAGAGACAGGCCACAATGTTGCCAGATGTACAAGGCTGTTGCTAGCCAGACTCCGGGCCTGGACAGCCAGTTACAAAACCTGGTGCTCTTTCATTGGCCCGTTGGGCACAGTCAAGAATCAAGCTTTTCCATTGGCTCCTCTTACTTGCAAACCTGACTCCAGCCATCCTTGACTCCCTCCCTAATGCCCATAGGACCTCTGCAAACAGCTCCAATTCCAAACTTCTCCAACAGCAAGCAAAGACAGCCCAGTCCATGGATACTACCCATGCTACAACTGCTAGAATCTAATGAAAATAAACGTAGGAGCATGCTGCTGAGCCCAGCCAAGTACCTCAAGTTCCTAACTCCGGGTTGGTTTAACCAAACAATGTTTCAGTCATTCCTGGCCCAGAAATCGGACCCTAGGGACCTCAGCAGAAGATGGTGAAGCTGACTGAGACCATCTCATTGGGCATTTGAAGCCCTGAACATAGGAGGCTGTCCAAGATAAAGAGTGGAGGCTAGTTGTGCTTTGCTAGGATGGAAAGAGGGAGGAACAGTCCCTGAAAACACTGCAAAAGGATCTCACATCATGGCGATTCCCCCAGCTAGCTTCTAGAGGGAGTGGACCAGGCAAGCAGGCCGTTGTTTGGGAGCTGCTGGATAGCAAACCTCCAAAAGAGCCAAGATTGGTTGAATGAACTTTTAAACAAAGTTCATGGAACTTTGCTATTTCTGGAGTTTCCACTCTCGTTTAGAGAACTGGCCACTGCACAGGACTGGGCTTTCTTGTTCCACGTACTGTGAGGGGTCCTGGCTAAGGGTACAGGCCCCGACGTCAGGCTGAAGTTGGGCTTGTGTAGCTTTGAGTTCACGCTTTACCCTCTGTTAGATTTATGACTGAGATTTAAGCTCCTCAGTGCTTCAATTTCTTCATTTGTAAAATGAGAATCAGAAAAGTCCATCTTCATAGAGTTGCCGGGAAATTATATAAGATAATCTATGTAAAGTGCTTTGAAGAGTACCTGGCATACGAGAGAGAGAGAGAGAGAACAACAAAACTTTTATTGAGTGCTTATGCTTTTTATGTTCCAGGAACTCTGCTTTGTACCTTTAGCTGCATATTTTTATTTGATGCTCACAACACTAAGCAATAGGCAGTGATTATTTCTATATAATGAAAGAGGAAACTGAGATTTAGCAAGATGATATTAATGTGCCCCGTTGTCACACTGGCAGTATGTGGCAGAATCGGGATTCAAAGTTCCATCTGTTGGACTCTCGAACCCCAACTCTATGATATGCTGTCCTCGCCCTCTGCGCTCCCACTGGGCACAGTTTTCCCTAGGGAAGAAACACGCAGGCTGTGATTATTTAGGACAAGTCATTTCCAGCCTCTGTTCTCTGAGCGCGAGCTGGAGGTGAAGGCTTCCCTTTTCGCCCTGGCTTGTTTCTCTACCTCTTCCACGCGCCCAGTCCTATGAAGGGTCATGGCGCTAGCCTGTAACCATTTCTGAGGGTGACCCAAAGAAAAGAGACAATTGTGAATAATTGAATAACTCGGGAATAAACCTCTGCAATTCAATTACCCATTTGCTTTCAGTAAAAGTGAAGGGCCACCTAGTTGACTTGTGAGCTGATAAGTAAATTACCAAAAGGAATTGTTGGTGAGCGATCACCATGTGATTCCTGGCATATAACTCAGAATTCAAGGAATTGGATCATTTGCTGTAACAGGAGCATAGGAATTTCCACCCGTTTATTTATATGAGCTAGTTTTTTCAGTGTGTACATTTAGTTATAAAAGAAGAGGAATAGAATGAATGTTTGTGTCTCAGAGCTCTAAAAATAAGTAATATTCATTCATAGATAGATGACTAATTTGGGGAAAACATTCCTCTTCTTAAAAGATGAGCTTTTGGCAAAATATTACTTTTTATATATAGTTAGCATTTTCAAAGTCTACAAAATATACAGGCTGTTTTGATTAATTGTATAAAAATAATAAATTAATAATAATGCAATCCAAATTTATTTTTAACACTTTAACCTTTAATCACAGAAACTTAAAAAAAAAGGTGAAAGGATTAGGAAATACAAATTGGTAGTTCCAAAATAGTCACAGGGATGTAAAGTATGGCATAGAGAATACAGTCAATAACTTCGTATAGTGCCAGGTGGGTACTAGAGTAATCAGGGAAATCACTGCACAAATTATATAAATGTCTAACCATTATCCTGTACATGTGAAATTGATATAAAATAATACTGAATGTCAACTGTAACTGAAAAAATTAAAATACAAATAAAAAAATAAATTAATTTCACTTTTTTGTTTAAAAATATAATTGGGTGACCAGTAAAAGACTCTGAATTACAAAAGTATATTATTACAATAAGCTATAATTCTTTGGGGAAGTAGAATTTAAATACAATTTCAAGGAGTAAAGGAGCAATTTAAAATTTATGGTTATTGAAATAAGAACTTGTACTTTTTAAAAAGGTGATGATTAAATGTGATGTTATGATTTTAAAATTTTAACATGCCTGCACACCAGATTGGATATTCCATTTTTTTCCAACAACTTAAAACTTAAAATGAAAACTTTTAGATGTCAGTCTAAAAAATGTGCAAAGAATTGAATAATATGTCAAAATTACTGTGATACACGAGCAAAAATGTTCTAAGGTGACCAATCTATTCTCTGTGTGTGTGTGTGTGTGTGTGTGTGTGTGTAATTATTCCATTCAGTCAACTTTTTAAGTCCATGGAATTATGGAGGAAGTCAAGTTTTATTTTCTAGATTTTCTCCCCATGGTAGGAAGCCCCAGTCTTTTCCTGGTTTTATGGACTCAATTGTGTCCGCCTAAAATGAAGTCCTAAACCCTAATGGGATAATACTCAGAGACAGAATCTTTAAGGAAATAATTAAGGTTAAATAAAGTCATAAGGGTGAGATCTTAACCTGACAGAACTGATGTTCTTAGATGAAAAGGAAGGGACCACAGAACTCTCTCTCCCCTCTCTTCCGTGGGCATCCAGGTGGAAAGGCCATGTGAAGACACAGCGAGAAGATGGCCATCTGCAAGACAGGAAGAGAGTTCTCCCCAGAAACCAACCCTGCCGGCATCTTGATCTGGGACTTCCAGCCTCCAGGACTGTGAGAAAATAAATACCTGTTGTTTAACCCCTCTGTCAAGATTACTGAGAGCCTGGTGGTCAGACTGCTGGCAAATACACAGTAACTCCTGCAACATAAGATTTCTGCTAAAACACAGTGGGCACTCAGAGAGCATGGCAGGCAGGATCCCCGTCAAAAATTTCACAGATGACCTGAGGTAGGCCGTA
This sequence comes from Lyroderma lyra, assembly GCA_004026885.1. Lineage (NCBI taxonomy): Eukaryota > Metazoa > Chordata > Mammalia > Chiroptera > Megadermatidae > Lyroderma > Lyroderma lyra. The sequence goes on from PVJL010004535.1 coordinate 60,058, forward strand.
AAAGACAGGGGAGTTGTAGGAATGCATTCAAGATGGAAAGACGGCATGAGCGACAGCTTAACAGAGAAGCCATGACTGTGCCAATGACAGTGAGGAGACCTGCTGGCCTGGGGCAAACTTAGCCAGCTGAGTCTCACCAACACAGATTGAAGGGGTCCCCAGTTGCTTTGTGCATGAACACACTTTGGTTCCCATATCAGGACAAGGACCCGCTGACTGACTCTTTTCTTCCACCTCCTGGAACCTTTTTCTCCTCTGCATTTCCACCTAGGTTATTGAGGTGATCACATGATATTATCACCTCTGCACACTCTCCTTTAGTTCTATATGTTTTACGACATCGTCAGTGGCTGCCCACTTCTGCAGACTCCGCCCTGCAAGCTCATTATTCATCACCTCCCTCAGCCCCTTCATGCACAGCACATGAACTGAACAGTCTCAAAACCACTACACTGTTACTTTAAAAACGGTGAATTTTATGGTGTATAAATTGTACCTCAAAAGATTAGACTGTATTAAAAATCATCCCTATGAAAAACACAACTAAGAAATACATTAAAGCACCAAATAATTATTGTTCCGTCTGAATTACAATTTAATATTTATATCATCAGTGTAAAAACGTTTTATTATATGTGATTGAGTGTAAAAAGAACACATTGTTAAGTAATTGAATGAAAATAGTGGGAACATGGAAGAAATGAAAGGAATTAAGGGTGTTTCTGTCGGAGTGAATCTGGGTAAAGGAAGAAGGAAGGACCCACTGAAGAGAGGGTGTGAGAGAGCCAGGAGGGAGCTCTATCTGGGTTGAACATAAACGCTGCCTGAATGAATACATTTTCACGTTTTTGGATGAAGGTAAACAGGAAATTAACAGCAATTGCTTGCATTAACATTTGAACAAATTTTTACACTGCTGCGCATGCTAATGTAGCCAATTTTAAAGACTAAACCATCTTGTTTGGGATAGGAGCTTGAAAATGGAATGATTGAGGAACTCTGAAAGCATATGCTGATGTCAGTTTTTCCAGGCAGTGTGTAAATTAGCATTTTAATGTCATGCAAAATGTCATTAGAGTGGATAAAGCCCTTACTTCTGGGGAGAGGATATTTTACCCGTGATTAGAGGTTCTCAAACTCTTCTGCTGTCCACCTCATTTGGGAGTTCCTGGACCTTCCGTATTCTAAAGTGGGGTTACTCCCAAAGCAATCACCACCACCTAACAAAAGGTATTAACGATCTGGCATTTTCACTGAAGGGAAGAGTGACACCATCTCAAGAGGTTTCCATTGTTCCTCTCCAGGCAAACAGAAAACAGGAGGCATGAGAGGGTAGGTTATACAGATGGAACAAAAAACCGCATTTATGGAGTAGTGATTATAATCCCCTAGTTAACACAAGAAAAGGCAAACAAGGATTTAATATATCATAGGATAATCGAATTTTTTGAGCTTGAAAGATCTTGGGAAAACATTATAGGCCAACTTTCTCATTTAAAATATGGGAAACTGAATTCCTTTTCTGAGGAGTAGAAGTGCTTTCCCCTATCCCCTCTGCTAAGTACAACCGAAACCCCTGGACATTATATACAAGACAAACACAGGAGGACTCTGAAGGGTGGAGAGAAGAAGGCAGACCGGCAAGGGACCTCAAGACCAAAGGACCAATATGGGGATGAGTTCCCTGAGTTTTGTTTTTGTTCGTGTGTGTATGTGTGTGTGAGGAGGAGGGGGAGCGGTTCTTTGGTTAGTTTTGGGTTTTTTTTTTCCAGACTCAGAACTGAAAATGCAAACAACCCTAAAACTTCAACAGTAGGCTGACCAGATGTCCCATTTTAAATGGGACAGAAAACAACGGTACTGTTCTGTTTCAAACGTACACACGGTCAGCCTAGTGACACCTTAAATTTAGCCCAGTGAAACTAGGCTGACCATACGTACCGTTTGAAATAGGACAGGACCATTGTTTTCTGTCCCATTTAAAATGATATATCTGGTCAGCCTGTTCAACAGGCAAAAACAAAAGAATGCAGAACAAAAATTTGCTCTCCCTATAACCAAAGGACCAGGAAAAGGGCAGCCTAGCAAGACAGAAAACATTCAGCCAATCACTGCTCTACTCCAGCCAAATACCATAGAAAAATCTGTGGCTCCACCCCCATCCAGTCCTACAAAGGCAAAATGGAAACCCTAGACTTCCACTCTCACCAGTCTGTAATGAGGCACCCCAACATGCCCCCCATAGGGATGGTGTCAGAGAAGGGCAAGAATGGGGCTGGGCCTTTCATCCCCACTAGGTCATAATCTCTCCCTTCCCCCTCCCACTGTGTTAATGGAGATGATATGGTGAGCCTTCTACACCCCTGCCCAGCAGTAGTGCATGCCCTTCCTCCTTGCCACTGGTGTAGTGTCAGAGAAGGCTTTGTGCAGAGTCAGGACTTTTACCACCACCCAGAGGTAATGAAGCTACCACACCCTCACTGCCTCCCCCCATTATGTCAATAAAGGTCATGTGCAGAGCAATAATAAGGAACTCCTGCCCCTCCTATCCAGGTGGTATCATAGGAGCCTAATGGAGAGCTGTAGCTCCCACTCAGCAGTAATGAGGTAGTTTTGACTCTCTACCCACCATGAGAGTCAACAAAGGCTAGTGTTAGAAGGAAAACAGCTAAACCAGAAAGTTTAAAGAACATTCAGAGTCTCATAACATAATACTCAAAATGTCCAAATTTCAATAGAAAATCACCCATTCTATAAAAAATCAGGGAGATCTCAAACTGAAAGAAAAAGACAGATTTATGGCAATACCAAGATAACAGAGATGGTAGAATTATCTGAGAGAGTTTAAATAAGCCATCATTAAAACATTTCAATGAGCAACTAAAATATGCTTTAAATAAATGGAAAAATAGAAAGTATGAGCTAAGAAATAAAGTCTCAGCAAAAGAAAAAGAAAGAAAGAACCAAATAGAAAAATAGAACCAAATAAAATTTTAGAACTAAAATATACAACAACCAAAATTAAAAATTCAATAGATGGGCCCAACAGCAAAATGAGGGGTACAAAAAAAGAATCAGTGAGCTAGAAGATAGAGCAATAGAAATTACCCAATTTGAATAACAAAGAGAAAATAGACTAGATGAGGAGGAGCAAGGGAGGGAAAAGGTGGCCTCAGGGATCATTTGACTAGTCCTATAGCTATTTAAAAAATTAAGTATGTATTTTAAAAACTAAAAAAAAAAAAAGACATCCCCAAGTCCTAGAAATTTCACTGGAGAATTCTACCAAACAATTTAAAGAAGAATTTACACCAATTATACACAATCTCTTCCAAATAATAGAAAAGAAGTAACCACTTCCCAATTCATTTTATGAAACAAGTATTATCCTGATAACAAAAACAAAGACATTACCAAAAAGGAAAACTTTAGACCAATATCTTCATGAATACGAATGCGAAAATACTTCACAAAATATGAAAAGAATTATACACCATAAAAAAGTGAGGTGTATTTCAAGGATGCAAATTTGATTCAATATTCAAAAATTAATCTCCTCCATATTAGCTGATGAATAAAAACAACATGATTTTGTTAATCAATGCAGAAGAAAAAAGTTTTTTCAACAAAATTCAACATTCTATCATGATAAAAATACTCCCCGAAATAAGAATACAGAAGAACTTCCTCAATTTGATTTTTAAAATCTACAGGTAAAAAAAACAAACAAAAAAAAACACAGGATCCTATAACTAACATTATACTTAATAATAAAAGTCTGCTTTCTCCCTGAGATTGGGAACAAAAAAGTATCTCTGCTTTGATTACTTTTATTCAATATGGTGGTAGAAGTTCTAACCAGTGAGGTAAGACAAGAAAATGAAATACATGTATACAGTTTGAAAAGGAGAAGTAAAATGATTGCTATTTGCAGATTACATAATTATCTACATAGAAAATTCCTAGAAATCTGGGGGAAAAAAACTTGTTAAATTATGGTGTGTCTTTGAAAAAGAGACTGTGTGGTATTGGTGAAGGATAGACATATAGATGACACAGAATAGAGAAACCAGAAACAGACTCACACAAGTAAACCAAGTGACTTTTGACAAAGGTGCAACAGTAATTCAATGTAAGAATGTCTTTTCAGGGGGTTCCCTGGTGGTGCAGTGGCTAGGCTTCGGTGCTTTTAATGCCACAGCCTGGGTTGGACTCCCAGCCAGGGGACCACCAAAAAAAAAAAAAAAAAGTCTTTTCAGCAGATGGTGCCTGAGGTAGCCAGACACAAACAAACTGACTCTCAATCTAAGTCTTAATACCTCACATCATGAATTTAAATACAAAACTTTTGGATTAAAAAAAAATCTTCAAGAACTAGGGCTGGGCAAAGAATTTTTAGACTCAACACCAAAAGTATGATTCATAAAAGAAAAAATTGACAAATTGGACTTTGCCAAATTAAAAACTTTTGCTCAGTGAAAGCCCCTGTTAAGAGGATGAAAAGACAAGTTAGAGAATGATAGAAAATATTTGCAAACCACATATTTGACGAAGAATTTATATCCAAAATATACAAAGGACTCTACAACTTCAATGGTTAAAAACAATATAAACCCAATTAAAAAAAACAAACCCTGACAGACGTGGACAGACATTTCACTGATGAAGATATACAGATGGCAAATAAGCACATGAAAATATGTTCAACATCATTACCATTAGAAAAATGCAAACTAAAACCACAGGAATGTTGTTACTACACACCCATCAGAATAACTAAAACCATAGTGACACCAGGAAATGCTGCTGAGGACGTGGAGAAACTGGATCACACATATTGCTGGTGGAAATATAAAATGGGTCAATCACTCTGGGAAACACTGTCAGTCTTAGAAAACTAAACACTCAACTATCATATGACGCTGCCACTTTACTCCTAGACATTTTTCCCAAAGAAATGAAAAGGTATGCTCATGCAAACACCTCTACACTCATGTTTTTAGCAGTTTTACTTTAATTATCTCACAAAGGAAATTTAAAAGGTTGGATCTTAACAGTCAGTGGGCATTCAACATTAACTTTCTAATAGAAGGATAGACTAGATGACCATTAAGTTCTATTTCAAACTAAAAATATGATTTTATGTAGAGAATCCTCTTCTAGGTTTATGAAAGAATACAAAAAGCAAGTAGCCATGACTTCCAAAGGTCTCACCAAAAAGGCCAGCATGGACAGGTTTGAAATGAGGAGATCACCCCCACTGAAGCAGTCTATAAGAATGGGGATAGAGAACGTGAGGGATTAAGAGGAGGTCACCTGAAAATTAGACATAATGCCCAGAGCCACAGATGCCACATGGAATTTTTATCAAGGAGAATGTACAGTGAAACTTTCAGTGAATACACTTTCCTGGAACCAAAGAGGTTTATGTTCTGGAAGTGGGAAGGGATGGAGAGAATGGATTGAGACAGGCGGTCAGAATGGTGAGGCTGAGTCATTCAAGGTCATTGGGCTACCATGAAGAGCTGTAGCTCCTTTTTTTGCAGTGTTCAATGATGTTTAATGTTCATTTTCCAAAATTTTCAACTCCCAGTTCTTTGCTGTGTTGAGAATTCGTTCAAGTTTTTCAGTATAGTGGTAACTCTTCACCGTCTTTTCAAATAGTAGCCATTACTGTCTAAAGGAAGGACTCACAACTTACTCTATTTCTGATACTTAGTCCTGACCTCCGGGGTTTTCAATGCAATGAGCTCTAAGATACTGGGGCAAGGTGGGTACGAGAATATTGCTGACCTGAAAACTTTTTAAATGCATTGCCTTTCTTTTCTTCCTTACAGTATTCAATCAATATATTTTACTCAAGTTCTTTGGATCCTTCTACTCCTGGTGAATACATGGCAAGATTACATATAGATATAGATATGGATATAAAATATAGATAGAGAAATACAGGGTGGCCTGAAATAGGTACACAGTATAGTTTATTTGCATTATTTTATCACGTTGTTTATTACATTTACATTTGTTTAATACAGTTCAATCTTGCAAGTACTCAAAATATCTTCCACCAACATTGTAACAAACCTGTCCAGTGCACTATGACACACAGTACAACACAAATCCCAGTCTGTTGTGATGCATTTTATTGATTCAACTCTATACCTACTTTCGGGCCACCCTGTATTTCAGGGTTCGTCTGGCCTTGCCCCTAGGTAGAATCTGAATTTATCTGATGTCTGCCGGACACGGACCTGTGTGGATGGAGCTTCTATGTCTGCTTTATGTGTCTGGTACATCACACTACTATTCTGAGTGCTTTCCTACTAAGACAGACAGCCAAAGCACAGGACACAAGCTCAAGTCCGTTTCTGATCCTGGCATTTAGGCTTCAAGTTCCTTTCAATTAACTAGAATCCATTGTAACGGTACCTGCCATCGACCAAATTTGATAAGGATTGTAGACCCATTGTTTCACCATGCGAGAATTTCATCAGTGCTACCACAAAATATTACTATAGTGGGGACACAACGGATACAGATTTGGGGACGCCAAACACCGTTGATTCAAAAGCAAGTGTCAGAGTGCCCCCTAGTGGTGTATCGAGCACACTAACGCTCAGGATCCTTTCTCCAGAGTAGGGAGAGGCAGACACAGGCCTTTGGAAGCCTGGCTATTTGAATTCTATTTTCAGTTTCTTCCAGAAGCCCTGAGGTTCAGACAGGATGTGACACATGAAGATTTAAGCTAATTAAAAGAGGCTTCTGGCACCCCATACCAGGAAGAAATAATGAGCACCAAGGGGCTGTGTAAAGTGAAATAGCTCCCACTGTGCGTGAAGGACACGCATCGTGGCATTTCTTGCCAGCCTGCTCAGAAAAATGGCGTTTGGGTAGCAGTTTTTCAGCCAGGAGTGACACAACTTGATTGTTTAGTGATTTATTACTTTATTGCACAGTGACCTAGAGGGAGCATCCTCACTAAGCCACTTCTTCAGTTTGGTGACAAATAACCACCTATCTGGCATGATCAAGAAATATTCCTTTCTGAATCCTTTAGGACACACAGGGCTTAATTTGTGGCATTTGAGTTCTTCTGGTACTAGGTAATGAGATTGTATCACTTTCATTAATATCTTAAAAGCCCTGGATAATATAAATTATCCATGGTTAATGAAAATTTTTAGCGAGGTAACTGAGTTCTTAAATAAGAGGCAGCACACGGTTCCGTAAACAATACGGGCCTGAACGTGTGGAGATGTGGACCGTGGCGATGCCTCTGCCACCAGCTAAGGACCTAGAGCAAGTCCTTTAACATCACTGGGCCTCATTTTCCCCATTAATATGAGAAAGAACTGGATTAATAATTCATTACCCTTTTCAGCTCTAACATGATCTTAGTTATAAGCGTCACTTGGCAGAGTTATATTTAAAGTGATGTGTTTGGTTTTGTGTGTGCATTTCCTTGCTCAAGCCCAGGGGACCCTCTCCTGGCTCCAACCCAAGCAGACACCAAGAGTCAAAGAACAGCTGAACTAAGAGTGAGACCAAGATCAGTGTGCTAGCCTAGGAGCTTGCTTTCCTCTCCCCAAATCCAGAAAATATGGAGGCTGGAGGAAGAGGAGATACAGTGGTGAGTTACTGAAATGAGGTACGGAAGGCCCAGGATGGGTAGAACCAGGGGACATCGAAGAGAAGAGAGAAGAACTCTCCAGGTTGGGTATCAGGACCCAGAGAGGAAGGCACTCAAATGGACAAGCCCCCCGGGTGGACCCACTGACTCACCGCCCACAACCATCCAGTCCTGGGCACGGTAGTCTCTTCTGAGCCAAGGTGGGGCAGGGAGGCACACCTTGTGTGGGCTGCGAGCATGAAGGACATACTCTTTCCATCCTTCTGACTACAGAAGAGCTAAGGAGAGTAAGTTGGGCGTGTCCCCATGAGTGGGACAGTCGTTGGCTGCCGAACCCAGGGCTTTTTGGCACAGGTGTACTTGGTAATAGTAATAACGGAGATGGAGAGGTATGCACATCCGTTTTTATACCAATCGCATTCTAGAGGAATTTCCGATTTCATTTTTAAATTGGGAGGTAGCTTTGGCTATGTAATTAATTTCCATTCTTGATTAAAGTAATTATCCCCTAAGAAGCTGAGGCTTCAGTGATCTCTGAGAATGCTTCAGATGTGAAATATAATTATTCTAAGACTTTCCTAAGCTCAAGTTATTACATGTAGGGCCCTAAGTTATGCTTAATTGTACCAGAACTTCACTACATGAAATATTACTTTGGATGGGTAGTTCACTACCTGAAATGTCCCTCTTTTATATAGCAGGGTGTTGTGTAGTCAGTTTTACACATGAAGTTTCTATATGACGCTCTCAGTCGGAGATAAGGCAGATGTCACAAATTAATTTTAACCTTAATATAAACATACTAAAAGAATACATTCAATCAAATATACTAGGTGCCACCAAAAAAAAAATAGAGGTAGTCAAATTTGATTAAAGAGAGGAAACAATGAACAAACAAAACAATGGGAGAAAGTACCAAGTATAACTCAAAAGCCTAATGAGGAAATCAGCTCTCAGGAACCAACAAAACTTCTCATCACGTGTGTAAACATCCAAAGTCTCAACCAATCAAGTTATTAATGTTTTACTCCCCTGGACAATACCACAACCCCTAAACACACTCATTATTCTTCCTGAGAGTACGGCAACCATGAAAACCTTCCATAAATGCTGAACATTTTGCCGATGAATACCACATTTCAAATGGATATTGAGAGTACTCGTTTCATAGAGCCTTTCTGAAGTTTGCTCACTTATGACTGAAAGGTCACCTGCTGGGCAGCAGGGCCACATTTTCCCTATCTGAATGTCACAAGGCACTTTCTCCACTGCTCATCAAAAGGAGAACCTTGGAATAGTATAGAATGCCATGACTCATTTAAGACAATCAGCCTACCAGTTAACTGACATTGTCCACTGAGAGAGGTTTTAGGCCTGAAAAGATTCTAGCAGAACTCAGATAATCTAGAAATTAATCCATAGGAAAGGTTTCATGTGAGATTTCTGGGAATAGTTCAGTAGTATAACATCTGATATTTTCTAGTTATTGTTTTAATTTTGCATTTTATTTTTATATCCTCTGATCATGTTTTATAGCATTTGTAATTGGCTTTGGGAATTTTATATTTGTATACCCCTCAGTTGATGGATATTAATCAGAATGATATATTAATCCAAATTTCTCTGGAGAAACTGGAGTTCTGTACTAGATTTGTGTATAATTAAAGACATAGGTAATATAAAAGGTAAGATCTGACACAAGTCAGAGGAAGATTTGACGCAAAACTTCGAGAGCTGTATTTTTATATATTGTTCTTTGCTAATTATGTGTAATTCAATATAACAAGGTATCTCCTTCATACTCCTACAGGAAAATTTAAAAATCACTAGTACTGGGTCAGGCTAACACTAATTAGGAGAATCATATTGGAAACCTTAGCATAGCATAATATATTGACTTAGTAGGGCAATGTTATATTTTAGAAAATAGACAAAACCCAGTAGCTCAGAAAAGAGAGTAAGATGATTTTAAATATTTAATGAATATTATGAATTTATTAATATCCTTTAAAAATACTATGAACTGGCTTTAGGGGAATTTACAAAATAATACTGAATATAAAAATACTGGGTTCTAAAATTCCTAGAGAAGTTTTAATTAGTTGTCAGATTTGGTTTGTTGACACAGAAATCATGCATATATAATGGAAATCTTGTATTTCTAATTATACTAAGTATCGTAATTATAGAAGGAACAAATGGTGGAGGACTGTAACCTTGTGACCAGATGGACTGGTCAAATGGACTCCTCTCTCTCCGCCAGTGATGATCTTCAGCAAGAAAAGACGAGGCGCTTAGTAGCCAAAAATCTCTACTTCCTAAAAAATAGAACACTCAGCTGTCCATTGGAATACCAATACCCACACATAGAAAGGCACTGAAACGACTGAATAAAACTGTCTATTAGATAAGTAATTATAGAGCTATCTAAAGTGGGTGATTATAGATGACTCAGGAACAAAATAATTTGCGTGAACATTTTTTGTGGGATACATTCTAAAGACAAAAGAACTACAGAAAAATTCTTGAACCTTTTAGTCAGTAATTTTACTCTTTGGGCTCTATTATTATTTGAAACTATTTTCTTGTATTGTTGGGAAAACAAAAAATTATCTTTATAATTTTAGGAATAAAGATTTCTAGTATCAAAGAAAAGGATGAACAATTCTAAAACCAGGAATTTAAGTGGGTGTGTCTATATATACATATTATTTTATTATTAATAATATATAATTTTATGTAATATATAATTAATATAATATATTATTTATATATGAATTTTTTTTAGCTGTCTACCAAAATACTTCATGAAAAAAGCCATACAACATAAAAGTCACTCCACAGTAATATTTCTGTTCAACTAAGAGGGCTCTTTGGAGAAATGGTTGATTCCTTGTCTATGGCAGAAATGTGTAGATAATCCTGGAACATCTTGTGTCAGTAAACAAGAAGGGTTTTAGAGATTAATAGAGTCACATGAAAAGGTCTTGCTTGTCAAAACTGATACACTTTAAGGTTCAAAAAAGGAATGACTGTGACCTGTGACATACATTAAATTTGAATTGTTATGGGGTGCAGAATGATGTGCAAACTGTGAAAATCAGCAGAAATATTCTAAATTTGTAAAAGCAAGTAAATAGAAGAAAATGCTTATTGAGCCTTGTTTTGTTATTGTATTGAGGAAGAATACAGAAAGTAGAAAATATGAATGCTTCAATTAAAACGTGTTCTGTGACTGAAAGAAGATATCAGTTGACCATCGTCATAAGATGCAACCTTGTATCAGTGAAAGTCCCATAAAAATACAAAAGGGAATTGTTTATAATGTTCAATGTCTAAAAGGATTTTGTCATCGCTTTTTTAAGTATGAAAGAGTAGAAGGTTCCATGAGGTGGGAGGGTCTTTAAACTTGGTAGAAACCGTCAAGTTCAAAGGTCTCCAAAGTTACAGGAAAAGAACGTTCATTCATCTTAAGCTTGTCAATGAGGTGGGAGCTGGAGCTCCTCCTGGATTAGAGAGAAGAATCAAAGCATGTGTGTAATTGAAATCCAGGGACGGGGGTACGTAACCACTACCCTCTTGTTGCTATGGAATCAAAAAATAATAACAGGAATGTTGAAGTAAGAAATGTCCAAACCTGTAGAGAACTTCTATGAGTTTCCTTGAGCCAAACTGATGACAATTGCTGGGAAGCAAAATCTCAACAGATTGAGAAAATGCTCCAGAGAAAGGTAGTTTGGGAGCTTATTTTCTACATTAGCATCAAAGGGGGAGATGTGAGGAGGGTGACACGAAATCCACGGGTGGTATATTAAGGGGCAGGAGAAAGCAAAGCGAGGAAACCCCTGAGATCGGATCAACAGCAACATGGCGGACTCTTCTTCCACATGGGCAGGTTACAGGTGCATAGCGTTAGCATTTCCGGTACACAGAGAGAGCACGTGGGCACCAAGGTGAGAACGAGAGGTTCTGTGTCTTGGGCTGTGGTGATCCTTTCTCTGGCACCTGCCATCTACAGGGTGGGAGAACAAAATGACGGACACTTGTGCATGTTATCCTGCATGCACAAGAACAATGGACCCGACTTAAAGAAGGACCTTTGCTAAGGGAGCCACAGGCCTCGGACATGACCGCCCACTATGTCCTGCCCAGTGAGGAATCATCTGCGATCAGACCACGGTGCTTTTGGTTACTGAGCTTACCAGGCTCACTGGGTGCGCCCCCTGAGCTTGTCCGGGGTGTGGTGTGGCCCCTTTCAGGGTCACGGACGAGAATCTCGGCAGCCTTCAGGGGTACGACTCCCTCGGTAGGGAGCGTCAGTTAACCATCTTCCTTAAATGAGTGTGTGGTTTCCAACATGGGGAAATTTAGAGTTAAACATAGAAATCTTTGAGAGAATCAGAACACTGGTGTCGCACACGTGTGGTGTCTGCACCCTCGGCACCTTCCTTTAGGATTACCTTGTCCGTGCCCTTTGAAAGGGATGTTAGTACAGATGATTTAGACACATGGTTTTAAGGTGAAATCTTCCTAAGTCATTCCCAGTATTGAAACATCTAAGAGAACTTCAGCTTTACTTTAGTTTACTGGATTTGTAACAGTTAATTAGTACTCAGGAAGGTTTTTGTTTGGTAAATCATGTCCACGATCACTTCAAAGGGGAAAGCTTAGGTCGATGCAGCTGCTAAAGTCCCTTCCCCTGCAGCACGATTGTCCTTAACCTTGTACCCTTGCTATTTCCTCACCAGCCCCTACCTCCAGTTCACAGAATGGATGGAGCCCATTATAGAAAAGGTTGCATGGGCCCCAGCAGGCTGCTGCTTCCACCTGTTCATAAATTCCAGCTACGACCCCATGGGGCCCATGGCCCCGGTGGCTTCCTCCCCGTCCAGGGCAAATGCAAACACCCAGTGGCACGCGTGGGCAAAGAGGAGACACGGAAGCAGGTCAAAAATGTTTGCTTGTGTCTGGCTTTTCCAGTCTAGCGGCTTCTCATCGTGTGGTCTGCTCTGCTTGTGCCCGGTGTCATTTAGGGAAACAGGCCAACTACCACACAGCACCCGACTGTGACATCATTATGCCTATTATACCTTTCAACCTTCCTTGGGCCAAAGGATATTCCCACGTCTTCATTGTAACACCTCTAGTGTCTGTGTCTGGATGGCCCAAGGCTTTCCCCTCAACGAAAGCAATGTCATTATTACAGGGGAAAAAGTTGCTCCAGAAATAGTCTCCTCGCTCGGGAATTTCCTTGCTAGGAAATTTCTCTTAGCACAGACTCGGCCCAGGGTTCTCATTCCAAGGGACATTTTTTCCAATGTGTACGCAAACATCAACCATGTAACTTGTACCACCCTCAGAGCTCTGGCGGGGTACAGGAACACTCTCAGACGTCAGAGCAAAGATTGAGTACATTTGTTTTCAGTGGCCTGAGGCCCTTCCAAGGGGCAGGCTGAACAGGGAGCCACAATTCTTCTGCCCAAAGGGCTCAGAATACACGCTACGGTCAGGAGATGAGCCGTGATGGTCAAGTTTATAGCCCAGCTGTAACTCGAGCACCTGGAGGACACGTGGTTGTCATTATCATAAGTTCACTTCTCCTCTGAGTTTAGTTAAAGGGTGTGTATGGGGGCGCTAAGTTTTCTACAAGAACACTGATTTTGCAGGGAGGCCTTGTGGGAGATAACTACCTGTCACCCAGATAAACTGGGGCCTCTAAACTTTTCTTGATTACCTGCCGTGGCTGTGTTCGCCTCACCACCCTGGGGGATAGTTCATCTCACTGCAAGGCTGTTCCATGATGCAACCTAGAGAACCAAAGACAATCCACCCCAACCATGTCATCGCCATGAATAATCGGATGGCCTGACTGCTCTTCAGATCACTCAGAGGAGGCAGGTTCCATCAGCCTGTGGTGGCTTTAGTCTCGGAGACAGAAAAAGGACAATCTGTGTCATCCTTGACTGACTGAGGGAAGTCTACAGTCAACACCGAAAGAACTGCGCGGAAATACAGAATAAATAACTCCAGGACAACTCACATAAACCGGAAACTTCTGAGCTAACACTGGTTCGGGGTCATGTCATCTTTACTTCGTACCTTGCTGCTAGGGATTAAGGTAAGGCACGGAAGGAGCCTGGGGTGCAAAATTTAGGGGGACACTCGCTCCTAGTGTCCTGCGTGCTGACCACAACAGACGTCCTCCTTCCCTACCTCCCTCTATGTCTATTGCCTTCAGGGGTCTCTGTATTAGTTTGCTAGGGGTGCCCTAACACAGTACCACAAATCGGGTGGCTAAAAGCAACAGAAATGTACTTTCTCGCCGTTCCGGAAGCGAGAAGCTCAGAATCACAGTGTCGTCAGGGCTGGTTCCTTGTGCAGGCTCCACGGGAGACTCTATTCCAGGCTTTTCTCTCAGCTTCTGGCAACAACTGGCAATGCTTGGCATTCTTTGGCTCATAGGTGTGCCGCTCCGATAATCTACGTCCATCTTTGGCATCTCTGTTTCTTCTTCTTGTAAATTCACACCAGCCATATTGGATTAGGGCCCACCCTAATGACAGCATCGTATGCGATTGCATCTGCAAAGACTTCATTTCCAAAGAAGAAAAAGGTCGCACTCACATATCCTGGGGATTCAGACTTCAACATACCTTTTTGGGGGGAAGATTGAAAGCAATTGTCAGCACCAGCCCAAGTTCAAGGGGAAGGAAATACACAAAGGCATGATGACCAAGGAAGAGGCGGGAGTTACTGGAAGATACCAGTGTAAGATCCTATCGCAGCCTCATAAAATATGGATAAAGTTGCTTGCACTTGTACATCCACAAGACGGAAGGGAAATATGATGAGATTAACTCCCTTCCTCTTAATCAACAAAGTCCACGATGCACAGTCTAAAACTTGAAAGTTCGGAGTTCCCTGGTGGTGTAGTGGCTTAAGGCTTCAGCGTTGGTGCTGTCAGCGCTGCGGCCTGGGTTCGATTCCCGGCCAGGGAACTACCCACATACAAAAAACAAACAAACAAACAAACAAAAAAGCCCCAAAAAAACCAACAACAAAAACTTGAAAATTCACCTGACAGAGAGATCCTTCATTCTTTCCTCTTCCAGGAAACTATCAGATCCTTTGATGCATTCCAAGTATCTTGCTAGACAAATATGGTGACCTCTTGCAAAGGTAGCTTAGTAGCACCCCTTTCAAACAGCCCTTTTGCAATTTGACACCTGGTATCTAAAAGTTCCACTTTGCCCGAAGTGCTGACAGACGTCAGGTCTCACCTTCCCAGCCCTCCTGCCCTGCTGACCACAGACTGAGCTTGAAGGAGCTCATGAGTGCTCCCAGGCAGAGGAGAAAGCCTGTCATTTAGATGGTTAAGGAAACGGGGGACAGGGGTCCTCAGTTCCTGGCTTCCTTTCTGTAATGCAATTTAGAAATGTCAACGTTTTAAAATTCTGAGTTTGAGGCTTATTTTTTGTCCTCGATCAGCCTTTGTAAAAAAAATTTTTTTAATTTACTATACTTCAAAGTAGAACACAAGATTAGAAAACTGAATCTTAACTCTTAAGAAAATATCATATTTTATAATCTGCCATTTTAATGCATGAAAGATGGAATTTAAAAATGAAAGCTGATCTCTGAATAGTCTCTCTGTGCACTAAAACACCCACAAAGATGCCAACGTTTTTTATACTTATACTTTAATAGTATTACTCCCTCTGGGCCACTATCCTTAAAGACATAGTTTGGTAAATTGTCCTGTAGCTCCTCACCAGACAGGAGTAAAAAGCGGTAATTATGAAGGAGGTAGAACAGTGGAAATATTCTTTCACATAATGTAAAGCAGAAAGTGTTCACCAAGGGGCAGTGTGGGGTGCTGGTTAAAAACCTGGACGTCAGAGTCAGGGACCACCAGTCAAACCTTAACTTGCCATCTACTCATCTTGTGTGAAATTGAGGAGATCATGGAAGATTCCTGTATTCGTTTTCTGGGGTGACCATAAGAAAGCACCACAAACTGGTGGCTCAGAACAACAACACTTCATCGTCTCAGACTTCTGGAGGCCAGAAGTTCAAAGTTGGGGGGTGTCAGTAGGGCTGCGCGCTCCCAGCTTCTGGTGGCCTGCCGGCAAACGTGGGCCTTCCTTGGCTCCTTGGTGTCTAAGTGGCATCCCCTACCTTCACCTGACATTCTCCTCTTGTCTGTCTTCACATGGCAGTGTGGTAAGGACTTCAGTTCTATGACACTGGGGACCCACCCTATCCAGGGGGACCTCATCTTAACTAATTACATCTGCAGTGAGCCTATTCTCAAATGAGGCCACATTCTGAGGTCATGCGAGTCATGACTTTAACATATGAATTCTTGGGGACACAATTCAAACCATCACACTCTCAGAAGGAGGTCCCTCCCTCGCTCAAAGGTCTGCACATGAGGAAGTGCACAAGGCATACCAGCTCATATAGAGCGCATACCCACTAAATGGTCATTAGTGTAGAAATGAAGCAATGCAAAATTATTGCAGCTACGAACAAAACAAATGTAAAAATTAAAAAGACTATTTTTCTCTGTGGAAGAATTGTGAAAGATTCTTTTATTTTAAAAATGTACGTATTACTCATATTAGGTGTGTTTTGTTTATTGTAATAACTCGCAAAATAAGGTGCTGGCTAGCATCAACAGCATGTCAACATAGAATCCTTCAAAACATCCGAAGATTGTCATGTAAAGAAGTGACAGTGATACCCAATTGGCGTATGGTACAAAGCTCCCTGCTTTGGTGCGAAGGAATTTTAAACAGTTACTTTCAACTTTTGATCCCGTAGGGCAGTGGTTCTCAACCTTCCTCATGCTGCGCCCCTGTAATACAGTTCCTCATGTTGTGGTGACCCCCATAAAATTGTTTTCGTTGCTACTTTATAACTGTCATGTTGCTCCTGTTATGAATCGTCATGTACATATCTGATATGTGTTTTCTGATGGTCTTAGGCGACCCCTGTTCCTGTCTCCATTCCATATCTCCTCAGGGTTGACCCTGGTGTAATCTGGTTCCAGCTGGATGAAATGGATTGCATTGGGAGAAACAGCTTTTCCTGATAACCCATCACACTTCTCTGCCAGAGTTGTGCACATTGGAATGACTGTGTTAGGTATTTCGTCGACGATCAGAATGATCTCAGCATTAAAAGTTTCTTTTGGGTTGAGTATAAATTACACACATAAATAATTTTTTTTTTTTTTTTTTTTTTTTTTAATATATGGGTAGTTCCCTGGCTGGGAATCGAACCCAGGCCACAGCGTTGACAGCACCAAAGCCTTAGCCACTACATCACCGGGGAACTCCCCACATAAATAATTATTAAGCATCAAAAGTTACGCCTTTTATTGAGACCACCAGTCTGGATGCGCTGGATTATATTCAGATGCTTAATGTGACATGAGTGTACTTCATGCTCATTCTGAAACCAAGGGTCCTTACGACTTTGACTAAATTTAGCCTTAAATCCTAGCTCTAGAAAAATCCCCCTCTCATATATGATAACAAAATGCCACAGACTGGGTGGCTTAAACAATAGACTTCTTCTCACAGTCCTGGAAGCTGGAAGTCCAAGATCAAAGTGCTGGCGGATTTGGTTTATGATAAGAGCTCTCTTCCTGCCTTCTCATTATATCCTCACATGCCAGAAAGAGAGCTCTGGTCTCTTCCTCGTCTTTTAAGGGCACACTAATCCCATCACTAAGGCCCCACCCTCATGACCTCATCAAAATCTAATCACCTCCCAAAGGGCCCATCTCCACAGGCCATCACACTAGGGTCACTGCTTCAGCATGAATTTTGGAGGAACACAAACGTTCAGTCCATAGCATCCTTTAACAATTTTTCATGGTATTAGAATGCAGGAAATTCACACACAGAAAGGCACATCTACCCCAAAATTCAGTGACTTCACTCCTCCCATTTGGTCACTGGTCTCCTGGTTAGAAATGCCTTAATGATGATGGCACAGCTGCTTGTCATGAGCATCGTAAGTGCAGGAGAACTTCTACCATTCACAGAACAGCCAATCAGCCCCTAAGGCGGCAGTTCTCAACCTGTGGGTCGCGACCCCAATACAAACCTTCAACTCTAAAAACAAAGCTTTTAAATGTATTTTTCATGTGAATGATGATGGCTTTGAGGCTTTGCAGGACGATGCTATAGGAATCAAATGAATCCATATATGAGGGATGAGACTGTCATCACCATCGTTAAGTGCAGAGTTCATGAGGACAGAGGCTTAAGTGGGGAAGAAAAGAGGACATTGTGATTTATGCCAGCCTTGTCTAAGTAATGATCAGTGGGGTATGGAGAAAAAGAAAAGCACATCTCAGATGAGAAGATCTCATACAAGTAAAAACCTAAAACCCAATGTCACGTACAAAGGCCCTGTGATTCACTAGCTGGCTATCACACAAAACCTCAGGGAAATGCTGAAGGGGATGGTGCAGAATAACCTAAGCAAGCTGAGCAATAATAATAAAAGTCAAGCTGTATGTTCATCGTACAGCAATAATTAGCAGGCAAGGAGTCATTCTGAAGTTGCGAATAAATGTCTGCAGACGACAGGCAAGCAAAATAAATGTGTAAGTCAGGCTGAGGGGAGCCCAACAGGAACTTGTGGGACCTGCCCAAGCAGAAAACAAGACACTGTGCCAGTTAAACAAGGCAGGTCAGGTTTAGGCAGGAAAGTTTACAACACTTGTAGGTAACACTGGTTCTTTCTTAGCCACTGGCGGCTTCTACCCTAAAATTGGTCCCTGAATGAAATCTTTGAGGACAGGTTGAGAATTTGTCACGTTTATGAAAACAGCTCCATGACTCAAGTCAAGAACTATTTGTGGAATTATACAGTTGAGTTTCTTATCCTACAGAATTGGTTTCCTTGAACTGCTCTGTGATCCCCATATTTCCATTAGGGATGGTGACCCTCCATTGTGTCACATGATGTTGTCTTCACGCAGACCCATGAGAGAAATGCCTTCCAAATCTCCCTTCAGGAGCAGGAAAAACTAGGTTTTTCCTTATGGACACTGGTTGCTCATTCTTGTCTCACAGTTTTGTTCCCTAGAAATCAGAGTGCCCAATGTGGAGCCCTTTTTTAGCTTCTCATCGGGAGCTACACTTCTGTGTGATAAATGTATCCCTGGCTTCTATTACCCTAATAGGACTTTTCTTTCTCCTTAATTCCCTGGTCTGTTTATCCTTTGGGGCAGATTTTTTTTTTTAATTTAATTTGATGTGTTATTTCACATCCACTGAAACTTGAGTTTAGATCCACTGAGTTGGACGGGAATGTCTAAACCTCTATGGACCATTTCTCAGTAAATGGTCACGTGTTGTCACCGTGTCCTTCCATACCCTCAACCGACATTGCTTTAGAAGAACTGGGTAAGAGGAAAAGAATGTTTTCTATTGACAAGACACATTTTTTTTTAAAACAAATGATTTACTGCATTTATTTCTGGCGACATTTTTTATTGTGGTACAATACACATAATATAAAATTGACTATTTTAACGACCTTAAGTGTACAATTCAGCAACAATATGAACATTCACCATGTCATGCAACCATCACCACGATCCAGCTCCAGAAAATTTTTATCACCCCCAAGAGAAACACTGTACTCATTAAACAATAACTCCCCATTGCCCTACTGCCTTCTTCGAGCCCCCAATCACCACTATTCCACTTTCTGTCCTTAGGTTCCACATGTAAGTGGAATCATTCAATATTTGTCTTTCTGTGTCTGGCTCGTTTCACTTAGCATGGTGTGTTCAAGATTCATCCAGGTTATAGCATATTCAGGATTTCATACAATTTTAAAGACAGAACAATATTTCACTGTACATCCATAGCACATTTTGTGTATCCATTCATCCGTCAATGGGCATCGGGGTTGTTCCCACCTTTGGGCTATTGCGAACAATGCTATTATGAATATATGTGTACAAGTATCTGTTTGAGTCCTTAGTTTCCATTCTTTTGGGTATAAACCCAGAGTAGAATTGCTGGATCCTATGTTTAGCTATTTGAGGAACCACCAAACTATTTTCCATAGAAACTCCACCATTTTATATGAGTATTCTCACCAGCAATCTAATGTTCTCATTTCACTACATCCTCACCAATGTTTTTCATTTTTAAAATAATAGCCATCCTTATAGGTGTGAAGTGGTACCTTCAAGATATGGTTTTGATTAAAGAGTCTTTCTACCCAATTGAACATAAACTTTTTTTTTCCTTTGGGAGCATGTTGGTAGAAGCGTTTTCCTAGAGTCCATCTGAAGTCAGGCAAACCCTGGTTAGAACAACTATTTTTTTTTACTTTGTTTCTTTATGTGTTAAGTGGGAATAAAAATAGACTGCATCTCATAGATTTGTTCTGATAATCAAAGGAGGAAATGCACCTCAAGGGTTTAGTGCAGGGGCAGGTGGAGAGTAATCACTCAAGAAATGGAAAGGAGTAATGGCCAGCCACACATACTTAACCAAGTGCAACTCTCCTTCAGACTTGTATCTGACACATGACTCAGCTGGCCCAGTCACGGTTAATCTATAAAGCTTAGCAATTAAGGGACCATTGTCACGTTCTAGTTCTGGTTAATGATAAGAAAATTCTGGATTTATTAATAAAATAATAATACCCTTAAATTTGTTCAGCACTATAGATAAGACAGGGGGAAGCTCACAGGCAAATTTTTGACTGAAAGTCAGTACCTAGAGAGGTAAGCATATTATTGCAGCACCAAATCTCTCATGCTCCCTGAAGAGTATTTGTTGACACCCCTCACTTCAGCTTTAGTTCAGCAGCTATAGAAGGTGAACGGGAGTGGGCGGGTCTCAGGTTTCACTCAAGAAAAGAGTCTGAAGAAGATTCTGCCCATGCTAAATTGGGACGCCCCGCCTCCAAAGGATGAAATCCTCAGAGTTAGGATGATGAGGGTTCACAAACAAATCCCAACCACCAGCTCCACCCCCACCCCCACCCCCACTTCCCGGGTGATTGCAAAGATGGCTGTATGGCCATTGAAAGACGAGGAACAGAAAGGAGAGAGAGGGAAATCCCTGAGAAGTTGTATCCTCAGATGCCCCTTACAGGAAGTACAGTTATAATTACAGCTGACTTCTTCACAATAACAAGAGAGACCAGAAGGCACTAGAGAAAGCCGTTCAATGTGCTGTGGAAAAATAACTACCAACCTAGAATTCTATACCCGGGAAAAACACCTTTCAAAAGTGAGGAGAAAATAAAGACATCTTCAAATAAATGAAAACTGAGAGTTCATCACTAGCAAACAATCTCTACAGAAAATTCTAAAGAACATGCTTCAGAATAAGAGAGTCCTTTCAATAGGATGACTCTCTTTCCAAAGATACATCGGAATCTCTTTTCAGAGGTATATTTTACCTTGGTTTTCAAACGTATTGTTTAATCGCTTTTCAAATATACATTCTAAGTGTGTTCACTTGCGGGTACAAGGGCCTCTCTCCTTTCTGGATCTCCAATTTCTGGAAAGATACATGTTTGTATGTGTGAGGGGGAGAGGGCAATAGTGTATATTTTTCAAATACCAAAGAGAACCCATTTGTTAATATGGTAACTGAAGTGAAATAGTTAGCCAACTTCTGAGGGATGAATGGTCCCCTCATTTACTACGATATGGAGATTTTTTGAATTAAACAGGAAATACCATATTTTAGTATTCGCATGTGATTCCACTTACATAAAATTTTTTAGTATATGTGCTGCTGAAGCAAGCACAACATGAAATTTTTTAAATGATGGGTAGCAAACAGCAGCTCTTTGTGGTGATGGATCAGTTCTATCCCTTGATAGAAGGGGTGGTTACCCGAATCTACATATGTGATTAAGATCAACAGACTTAGTGTCCAGGTTTTGATATTACGATATTTTTGCATGAAATGTAACCGTTTGGGGGAAATAGCTGAAGGGTGTATGGGAGTTCTCTGTACTATTTTTGTAACTTGCTGTGAATCTATAATTATACAATAAAAACTTCACATACATATATACAATAAATGAAGACACTTAACATGACCAACAATAAAAAAATAAACTTGTGTGTATATGCCTCCTCATATGATATGATCAGAGGTAAAAGGTTTAACTTACATGGTGTTCTGTCAAAAATATTTAGGCTGCATCATACGATGAGGAAACAGACAAATCCTGAACATGAGACATTTTACGAGTATGGGCTAGACTCTTCAAAAGATGTAATGCCAGGAAAGACAACCCCAAAGACATTGGGATTCTTGTAGATTAAGAGAGGCCTAAAGAAACATGATTAACAAGCCCAGTGCATTCGCCCTGACTAGGCCCTGAGGCAAAAATGACAAACAAACAAAACAAGAAAGCTCTAAAAGATATTTTGAGACACTTAAGAAAATTTAATATAGACTGCATATTAGATAGGGTTATTAAATTAATATCTCCTAAGTATGATAAGCGTGTTTGGATTATGTAGGAAAATGATCTTATCCTTGGGACTTGCATGCTTAGGAATGCACTAGCATGTTGGCAATCTATTTTTAAACAGTTATTTATATTTGTGTTTATATCCGTGTGTGTGAGTTATAGTTTTCCAGGGTTGTCATAACAAAATACCACAGACTGGATGCCTTAAACAATAGAAATTTATTTTCTCAGTTCTGGAGGCTTGAAGTCCAAGATCAAGGCATTGGCAGGTTAGTTGCTTCCGAGGCCTCTCTTCTTGGCTTAGCAGATGGGCACCTCCTCTCTGTGTCTTCACATCATCTTTGCTCTGTACGTGACCATGTTCAAATTTTCTCTTCTTATAAGGACATCAGTCTTATTGGCTTAGGATCAACCCTAGTGGTCTAATTTTTTTTTTTTTTTTTTTTTTTTTTTTTTTTTTTTTTTTTTTTTTTTTTTTTTTTTTTTTTTTTTTTTTTTTTTTTTTTTTTTTTTTGTATGTGGGTTGTTCCCTGGCTGGGAATCGAACCCAGGCCACAGCGTTGACAGCGCTGAAGCCTAGTCACTACACCACCAGGGAACCCCATCTAGTGACCTAATTTTAAGTTGATTACCTTTTTAAAGACCCTACCTTCAAATACAAACTGACTTTGACTTATCAGGGGTTAGGTCTTCAACGTATGAATTTTAGGGGGACCCAATTCAGCTCATATCAATATATATTAGAGGTAAATAAAATAAACAACCAAATGTTAAGTGGTCAATCTAAGTGAAACTTTTACAGGTGTTCCCTGTATTGATATGGAGCACATGAAGGCACCCCATCCCCCACCACTATATACTCCCTTTCCCTAGTTCTTCAGCTTTCAGTTTCACCTTTTTCCTAGTCCATAGTCTTAACCGTCTTTTTTTTTAATGTAGATTTTTTTTAATTGTTAGACTTATTGGGGTGACATTGGTTAGCAAGAATTACGTAAGTTCCAGCTGTACAATTCTACAGTGCATCGTCTACTTGTGGCATTATATGTTCACCACCCAGTGTGAGTTCTCTTCCCATCACCATATATTTGGCTCCCCCTCCCTCCTCTCCCACACCTCCTTCTCCTACCCCCTCTCCCTTGCCTCCCAAATAACCATTAAACTATTGATTGTGTCCATGAGTTTGTTTTTTCTTTGTTGCTTTCAGTTTTATATCCCGCATATGAGTGAAGTCATTCAGTTCTTGGCTTTTTCTGTCTGGCTTAAAAATATGGAATGCTTCACGAATTTGCATGTCATCCTTGCACAGGGGTAACCTTCTCCATATCGCTCCAATTTTATTATATGTGCTGCTGAAACGAGCACAGTCTTAACTGTCTTGATCAACTTTCCCTGACTCCTAACTGGTTTTTGTTTGAATGGGTAGTTCCTTGGTTGGGAATTGAACCCAGGACTCAGTGTTGAGAGCCCCGAAGCCTAGCCACTACACCACCAGGGAACCCCCCTCTGGCTCCTAACCTTAAGCAATCGACTACACCTAACCTGAATCATAGGGAATGCCCCTACATACTGCCATAGATAATTACCCCGAAACTTGTAATTCATGTACTCAACTTGCCAATTACAATCACTGTGGGTCAGCATCCCTTCCAGGCCTTTCTGGACCCCGGATAGGTGATAACACCTGAATAACCAGCTAAGCCAGAAGTCAACAGGCTGCGGGCTTAACAGACTTTCCATCATGTAAACCATCCAGTGAGAGGGACTTTGGGGCCTACTTCGTGCCAATGCTTTTAAAACTATTAATTAAATTCATTTCTCCTCATCTAGGGGCCATTGGGATACAACTGATACCCCAGCAAAGCTTCCAGCCCATCCCGACCAAGGAAGTCAACACGGTCTCCCAGGCGGATCTTGAGACCCCTTCCCCTTCTAGGTCAGACAGGGTGAGAGCTCCATGAATCCTCAATAGGCAGGGACAACGACCACCTTCAGCAGGAAGCAGATACAAAAGATGACACCTCCTGTCCCTCAGCTTCCCACAGAGATGTATGGAGATCATGTCTCTCAAGAGAAAAGTGAGGAATGGGGTCCCCTGGTGGTGTAGTGGCTAGGCTTCGGCGCTCTCAATGCCACAGCCTGGGTTCGATTCCCACTCAGGGAACTAGCCTCCCCCCCTGCCCCCCCAAAAGAGAAAAGTGAGGAAGACAGGCAGAATAGGGGGGCTCTCGGGATCCCTCCCATGGGACTCGCCCTGCAGGAGTAGTCACCACCTTGATACCACCCTTTCATTAGTAATTCCCGCCCCAAGTTAAGCAACCACAGGAAAATTCCAGGCAAAAAGTGAACTAATACAAGGAAGTTACAGGGCACACAAAGGCCCCTCCAGTTTCAGCCAGTTCCTAACGCCTATCCAGCGAGACCTTCATTACACCTTGGCCTCATTATATCATCATTATAATACCATACGTATGCCCGGACGTTCATTTAATATCATAACAACAAACCGAATTTTGGGAAAGAACATGTGCAGTGAGAAAAGGTGATGTAATGGACCCCCGTCATCAAAAATGTCAATCAAACAGGCCCCACACCCAGATAGGCATAACCCCTTATAACTAAAGAGAATACAACTACCAAAGCCTTGTTCATCCGGGCTCTTGAGCCACGTGCATGCTCGGGTCACTCCTACCTCTTAGGAGTGTACTTTCCCTTTGCCATTTGGGGCCCTTGAGCCATCCTCTTGCGCAGACCTGCTCCTATCTTCTTTGGAGAGTACTCTTTACTTCTCATAAACTACTCTTTCCCAGCTTTATTTCCATATCTCACTCAATTCTTTGTTTGGGACATCAAGGATCTGGACAAGGCGTGGAGAAGGGCCCATTCTCCAGAAACAGTATCAGTAGGTTTAGGAACTTTTAAAGTAAAAATAAAATAAAGAATTATTTGAAAAGACACTATTATTCAAAAACATCCTTTGCCCCTCACTGAGGGAGAATTATCCTTTCTTGTCCCCCCGGTGGCAATCTTGGCCACACGTGTCCTGCTGATACAGGTAGTTCTAGGTCAGTCCTGCTGACAGAAAAGGCAAGAAGTAAGGGGAGTTGTGTATGATACTAGAAGTACTGTATGACATTCATAGCATTTCTCAAACTGTCTGTGGATACATATGTAGCACAAATACCAACACATGGATTTTGAACGGTGGTTGTCTCTGAGAAGGTCGAAGAGGAAGGCTAAGAAGGACACCTGTGGGTTTTTTGTTTGTTTGTTTGTTTTTTAGTTTACTTGTTTAAAAACCATTTTTTTCCTCCAGAAATGGCAAAATGCTAAGATTTGTTAAAGCAAAATAAATAAGCACAGGCCTATCCTGGGCTACCTAACTGTGACCTGGGAAAGCTTTCTGAGGACATGCCCTCCTGTAAAGAGGAGATAGTAACAGTGACCATCTCAGGGTTCTGGTGTGGCTGAGCTGGAACGCAAAATGAAAAGAAAATCTAGCCAATTGTAATATTCATCTTTAAAAGCCTTTTGACTAGGATTCAGTCCCATTTACAAACAAGTACCTTCTAATATTTTAAACTGTATTTATAAAAGCAACCAATTTGATCTTCTTTTTAAATACTCAATTTTTGCTTTGCTACAATGGGGAAGGAACAAACTCTCCTCTACCCTCAGGGTTCTTCTGGCTGTTCTAATAATCAAATGGACAGGAGACAGATTCGCAAAAGAAAAATAACCAAATTCTCTCTATATACACGTATGTATGGGAACCCCCACCCCCACATACATGGCATAGGCCCCATGTGTAAGAGAGATTCAGGATGTATATGAGACATCCTGAGTGCCAAAAAAGGTGCCTTGGGGGCTTCGCAGGATCACTGCAAGATGACAAGAGCAGACCTTTAGTAAACGGAAGTTTCCACTGCCCTACAGATAGCTCAGAAGAAGTTCTGTAATATCTTCTGGGCAAGGCCTCCAATTCAAATTCTTCTTGGTAGTTAAGTTGGAAGACGGGAGGTACAAGTTTCTCTTGAGTTGTCTTTAGCTTCAAACAATCTGTATACTACCGAGGGACATCTTGGGGCGAGTCTTTCTGAATGCCCACATTATTCAGTGTGGTCCCTGGAAATTTGGCTTCATCTAGGGACTTGTTAGAAATGCAAAAATGGCTCTTGAGCCATTTTCCTGATCGAGCTCGCTCCTACCTCTTTGAAGTGTACTTTCTTTTCAATAAACTATCTCTTTGTTTCATCTCAAAAAAGAAAAAAGAAATGCAAAACCTCTAGCCCCTCCCAAGACCTATTGCAACCA
The DNA here is from genome assembly GCA_004026885.1 of Lyroderma lyra. Lineage (NCBI taxonomy): Eukaryota > Metazoa > Chordata > Mammalia > Chiroptera > Megadermatidae > Lyroderma > Lyroderma lyra. The sequence goes on from PVJL010004535.1 coordinate 86,483, forward strand.
AATCTGCATCTTTACAGGGCCCCTAAAGATATTATTATTCATGCTAACAAAACACGAAACCCCACCCCAGACCTACCGAGGAATGAGGAGCATTTCACAAGGTCCCTAGCCATTGTGATGTATGGAAAAGCAGTGAACTCACCAACTTGCTGAATATTCCAAATTTATCAACTTTTATATTAATAAATACTGTATGCGAAACTTATATGGAGGACTATCCAGAAAAAATCCACCCATAAATGCCTCTACTTTTCATAGTACATGGCTGGATACTTTCTGGACAGCCCTTGTAGTCTCTTAAGTGTTCCAACAATCTACATAATTTTAATATATTTCACTTTCTACTCACACGTTTAAATTAATTACACGTTACATATTGACTTGGCATTAGAAGGCTGTTCTGTTAATCCAATGGTACAGATTTTCTCAAATATTGCAAATACACAAAATATCAGATATGCACGAATTCTTTCTTATCTTCACACTAAATATTATCATTTTTGAATTATCTCCAACCTTATCAAATAATTAATTCTAATTATTTCTGGCTCTTGAGAGATGTTTATCTACTAAGAATAAACAATTACATCATCCCACATAATTTTGGCTCACTGGTTCTCTTAAGTATTTAAAAAACTAATCTCAATCCTACACTTGATTTTTCAGATAATCGAGTGAAGAACATTTTCCAAGTCACTCACTGAGAACACTATTACCCTGAGAAAGTCTTCATAAAAAAACTACGTCTCTCGTGATCTTAGATGTATGAGTCCTTTAAAAATATTAGCAAACTGAATTCATGAATATATAAAAGGGTTACCACTATAACCAAGTTGGGGTTTATCTCACATAATTTTGGAGGCTATCTCCCCATGTAGTTTTTGGCAATCACTCTGCCCTTAGATAATACAATGTTAACAGATTAGATTCCGAATATCTCGTATGGCTGTGTCTGTCTAGCCAGTCAGAACTTTTATGTGAAGTCCTTGTACTGTAAGGTGATTTGTATTGTTATTGTTAGTGTAATGAGAAGTACAGCAGGGTAATGTAGAAGGTGCAATGGATCCTTAAAGTAGGCTAGGTTGGTGTGGGAGAATCAGGGACTCATGCTAAATCTATAGGAGTGTGGTTTTGTGCCTGGGAAGAGAGTAGGTACGATGGAACACCCCAGAAGGGGGAAGGCATGGCACGTGTAAAGTGATCTTCCCTCTCTATTCGAATAGAAAGGGAGTGGGCAAGTAACCAAGAGGAGACATCCCTGCAAATGAACAGTCAACCTAAGGAGGTTTGTCCTTTAAGACAGAATACTGACTGTGACCATAAAGCCCCCACTCACCCTTGTACTTTACCTCCTGCAGCAGCTTAACAAGGTTAATTTCTTTTCCCTTTTGGGAGAATAATTTTTAAATAACCACACCATATAGTAATTACATTTTCCTTTTATTTTGTTTTTAATTAGGAACTCAAGATGAGAATTAGGTTCCCTGTCACTAATTTGAAAATAAGCAGCACTCGTTGGCTCCCAACAACTTGGTAAGAGTCCTAAGTGCTTTGCCGGCTGGATAACTGTGGTTACTTTCATTTTCTCCCTGATAATTGTTGTTTCCTTCTGTGAAACTTCATGAACTTTCCTGTGGGGTGAAGATGAGAGCAAGTGGGATGGACTAAGACCTTCAGAGGAAGCAGAGTTTGTGACTCCAACACATGCCTCTTTGGAATATGAGTTATTTTAACTGTTTATTTTTAAGAAACAAAAGACTCAGGAAAAACATTTGACCTCCCTCCTAACTGCCTAAAAACATTTCGATAGAGCACCTGGTCCAGGAAGGGAGGCATCACCACAGAGGACTACAGTTTAATACAAACAACTGTGTGGTGGACAGGGAGGACCCTGCTGCAGATGGCCCGGCAAACAGTCATTAACTGAACATTTGCTTTTCCATCTCCATGTGACTTAGGCACGTCCCAGCCCCCAGCCCTAACTTCTCCTTAGCTCAAGATGGCAGATAAGCCATATGTGTCCAATCTCTGCTTGGGTCCCATATTCTTATGGAGTGCCTGTATGTATATATGTAATAATCCTGGTTATTTACTCCTGTTAATCTGTCTCATGTTAATTTGATTATTAGACCAGCCAGAAGAATTTAGAAAGGTAGAAGGAAGATTCTTCCCCACAACTTTTATTATTTGAAGACTTGTGTAGTAAATGAATATTGCGATGTGTGTTTATGGTCAGCCATACCAAATACGAGTTCATTAAGAACAGTTCCAGGCTGCAGACAACTGAAAAGGAAAGATTTCTGCCTTGGCACAGTTAGAGATCTAGTTTTAGGATATAAAGCAGAATGCACATAATTTCACATGTGATCCCAAATAAATAGTTACTATTAATTGAGCAACCACAGAACATGCATTGTGTGTGTATGCATATAAATACACACACACACACACACACACATACGTATATATATTTGCTGCAGTCATGGGCAAGTCATTTCATGTACATGAACCCATTTTCCTTACCTGCAAAATGGCTCCTTTTTTATTGGGTTCTTCTGAAAGTGAATGAGAAAGTGCAGACCAAGCGCTTAGGCACATTGCTAATGTATAAAACAAAGGCTCCCTCAGGTCCAGGAGTGAATTAAAAATAAACTGACATCACCCTCAGAGGGGACTTAGGTCTCTTAAAACCCAGGATTTGTGATGATTACGGACTTTACTGCTGTTATCAAAACCAACCAGCCCAACAATCCACCGACTGACCCACCCACCAAGCCCCTGAAATCCAAAGGGGATCCAACAACCGCTTGAACAGTCCCACTGCTGTGAAACAGATTTACCTGCCCACACCTTTTCCCTTAATTCTATCCAAGCTTCCTAGGGGTTCCTACTTTTTTGCCATGTGAAGGTTTGACTCAGCGCTTGGTGGGCACAACTGGGCTTGAAATTAGAAAGAGAAGCAAAAGCTTTGAAGGAGTGGCCTCTTTCCTCGGGTAAGGGTGTCACACGCCAAGTCTCCTCCCTACGGGGGGCTTCGGTGACAGGCAGGTGGTGTGCACGTCCCCTTCATCCCAGCCCCCCACCCCCCGCCCCAATTCGGAAACTGCAAAGAGGAAGGCTGTGAACGGAGGGCTGGGAGGAGAGACGGGGGAGTTCGTTAAAAATGTCACACTCTGGGACTTCTTAGCCACCGGTCTGTCCCTAACCCGCGGGTCCTCCCCTTCCCCTTTCTGCTCCCGCTCCAGACGTCGGGGCGGGGCGCGGCCACGGGGCCTGGGGGAGGCGGTGAGGGTGGGGCGGGGGCGGGCGCAGCCCCGCCCGGGGCGCCGGCGGCCTTAAGAGCGCTGCGTGCTCGCCCGGCCCCCCGCGAGCACCGGCCTCCGCTGCAGCCAGCCTCGCGCCGGGCCCCCCACGCCCACCGCACAGCACCCCGGCGTCCCCGCCTCCCCCCGCCCCGCGCCCGGGTCCACGCGCCCACGCTTCGCGCCCCGGCCGCCCCCGCCCCGCGCGCCGGCGCCGCAGGAAGGAGCTGCCCGCTCCAGCCGCGGCGCGCGGAGCCGCACCATGCCCCGCATCGATGCGGACCTCAAGCTGGACTTCAAAGATGTCCTGCTCCGACCCAAGCGAAGCAGCCTCAAGAGCCGAGCCGAGGTGAGGCTCCCGGAAAGCCGCCTCGGGGGTCGGGTGTTTTCCGGGGTGGCACGGGGGAGGGCGAGTGGAAGGCGGGGGATTGTGGTATTAACCCTGCCGGCCTTTCTGTGTCCGAGGGTGGCTGGGGTGCGGACCCCCTTTGCCCTCCCACCTGAGACAGGGGAAAGCCCGCTGGTTCCCTGCCAGGACAGGAGGTGTCTTCAAGAGGCCCAGCAGCGGCCTAAAATTCTGAATAAGCTGGTTGGGGTGAGCCGGGGGAAGCTCATGTTAGACCACCGAGGAGCAGCCATCCAGCGGCCCAACGAGGAGGAAGACCGGGAAGGGATAGAGGGGTGCACGCAGGGAGAAAAGGACGCGGGGGAGCCAGGTCGTAAAAGGAGATGACAAACAATGGAAGATCCTTGTGACTTTGGCAGTGTCTCTTAGTGCAGAGAACTGTTGCTGGGTTAGTATCAGGTCCAGCAATAAATAGAATTTCCTTAAAATGTCTGAAAAGCAGGGGAGCTCCGGGGCAGAAAGTTCAGGGTTGAATTTCCGTGTGTCGGTGGCCTTGCTGAGCGGGAGGCTGGGCACTCGTGCCAGGCGGTACCCTCCTGACTGGACAGCCGCAGTCCAGCCAGTCCTGGAGCAGCTGAAAGTACTGGGGTGCCGGCGTAGATGGGAAGCCTGGGCGTTTTTGTGTTGATGTGATTAAAGCCTGAAGAACAGGCCAAGGCTGGACTGATGTGGAGGAAGGTCAAATCCCAAAGGGTAAACTCCTTGCACGGAAAGGCAGAGAGTTCCCCCGGAGTGATTGGTGTGTGCTGGTCTGCTGAAAGGCAGGCAGAGAGGAAAGTGAGGAAACTGGACTGGGGCCACGGGGTAAACAGGAGGAGACTGAGCCAGCACTCCAAAGACCATAAATAAATCGGCAGGCTGCCCACCGGTGCCCAGGCCCAGCTGCAGTGCCTGGTACTGCCCTGAAGGGCTTGTTTAGGTTAGGGAGGCCTCCTGCTTTAGCCGGTGATCAGAACCAAGTCCCCTCTAGCAGCGGAGTTGGCAGGCTGCAGCCAGAGAGGATGGGACAGGTCTGCAATAAGAGAGAGAGGAAGGATTAACTCTTAACCACCACCAGAGCCTACATTGGATGACTTTGTGCCCATCCTTCATCATGTCCTTTCAGGTGCTAAAGAGTGGGACAGACTCTTGGAACGAAAATACGGTAGACTCTCCCTTAACTGAAACTCAAGCAACTGGCACTCTCAAACAACCAATATTTTGCCAGTTGCTTGAGTTCCGGTTAAGGAAGAGTCCACTTAACCTTTATCTGGCATCTACCAATCCCCATGGGTGCCGGTTAACTGAGAGTCTGCTGTAAATAGTTCCAATGGGAGGCCTGGGCCTCACAAAGTATAAGCTGTGCTCAGTATCTAAGGTCAGTCTGAGACCAAATGTAGGCAGGCATTCTGAGCAGAATCATAATTTGGTGGCCTCAATATTCTTTAAATATTAGTTGCAAATTCACTTCGTATAGAGAAACTTTTAAGAAAAATTATATGTTTAAAACAAGGATATATAATAAGTACATTATATATATTCTGAACCAGAAAACATTTATTATTTATGCAATAGAATGCATTACTCTTTCCCAGGGAATAGTGTGACATCATTTGGTTTTGTAATTTGGGGTGATGGAAAGTATTTAACGTCCCAACCTCTGATGGCACCTTGCAGTCTACATGTACACATTGGAGTGAGAACTCTGTGTCCTTGGGAAAGGTTTTCATAGTTCCATGTCTGTGGGAGTTCGCCAGCTCCGTGCCAGGAAGCTGGAGTTAGCTGGCACTGCCTTTCCCGTGGGTTCCTGTCATGGTTTAGCTCCCCGAGGCAGCTGCCTGGCTGGCCACTCCTTGTTATCTGACTGCCTGCTTCAGTGGTGTTGAAGGGTATAGTTCAGCCTAGTTGGAGGTAGGCTTTTAATCTCTTCTCAATGTTTTCTGAGTCAGCTGTGCATGCCTGAAATTCTTTACAGGCAGATAAAACCTTTCCACTGCATGGTCAGATAGAAGCCAAACATATGCCCCCTGGCTGAAGTCACACCTGAATGCAAATTAGAAGCTGTGTGGTAAATCAGAGTTCTCCAACCTTTTGGGCACCAGGGACTGGTTTTGTGGAAGACAATTTTTCCATGAACTGGGGTAGAAAGAGTGAGTAGATGGTATTGGTGTGATTCAAGCACATTACATTTATTGTGCCCTTTATTTCTGTGATTACATTGTAATTTATAATGAAATAACTCATCATAATGCAGAATCATTGGGAGCCCTGAGCTTGGGTTTTGCTATGAGTCTGCAAGCCATTGATTTATTGTGGTCTCTGTGCAGTCAGACCTTTCTGCTCATGTTCATCTGTATATGCAGCCATCCCCAGCACTAGCATCTCCGCCTCAGCTCCACCTCAGATCATTAGGCATTAGATTCTCCTTAGGAGCATGCAACCCAGGTCCCTTGGGTGCACAGTTCACGATAGAGTTCGCACTCTTGTCAGAATGTAATGCAGCCACTGATCTGACAGGAGGTGGAGCTCAGGCAGTGATGCAAGCAATGCGAAGCGGCTATAAATACAGACGAAGCTTCCCTTGCTCACAGGCCGCTCACCTCCTGCTGTGCGGCCTGGTTCTTAACGGGCCACAGACCACCAACCAATAGTGGTCCATGGCCCGGGGACTGGGGACCCCTGTGATAAATGACTGGTAAGTGACTGACTTTGAGCCGAGCCAGGAGCAGATGTGAGTAGAGCCCGGAGAGAAAACATACCCTGGAAGAGCCTGGTCTGGCTGGGAAGGGAGAGTTTTGACTGCGGACAGGATTGATCACTGCGAGAGTTTTTCTGTGAGCTGGGCCTGGTGCTGGGTCTTCAGGCAGGAGTGAGAAATGAGGGAAAGGTGGGGTGATCTCCCACTGAGAAGTCTTGAGTATTTCTGCAAGGGTGTTTCCACTAGTATCACGTGAAATGAATTGAGGTCACCTTCCAGAGGCAAAGGATGCAGGTGAATGTGGCCCAGGTGGCCTGAGAGCAGGGCATTCGCCTCTCACTGGCATCCATTGCCTTTCCCTACGTCTTCACACAAAGATAAAGTGCCCCAGGGCTACATGGGGGCACTTGGGTAATCTTTTCCCAGGAAGGGGCGTGTTTGTTGATTGAGTCAGGACCTTGTCTTTATCTGATCGACTGGAGAACTGGCATGTCCTTGGCTCCCTGAGCATTCTTCCTTGGGAAACATTCCTGGCTCTGATGTCCCAACCGAGTCGTTACGCTAATAAGACTTTTAAAAACAAAAACAAAAGACTTACTTATACAACTCTAACTTTGGAAGTTAGGCATCAAAGAGGATTTGCATCAGAAAATTGGCCACTTGTCCTAGCACAGGGAAGATGTGACATGACACATGTTTTAGTCTGCTTAACCCTACCAGACCTGAGCCCCTGAACCTAACTGTCCCCTATACCTGGACTCCTGAGCATTAAAGAGAAAAAAACCAACATGATATAGAAAAATGTTAGTTACGTGCAAACAAGTGGTTAGAAGAAGATGGGACTTGGAGTCATGTTTCTCACGTACTAGGCAAAGTACCGAAAATTAGGTCCAGCGGCCTAGCGGTAGGTTCGGAAATGACCGAAAAAGTGGTACAACGGTCTGGTAGGGTTAACACACTGTAGTAATTTTTTTACCAGTGGTCCAGTGAGAAGAGTTCGGGTCCAGCCTGAGCGATCCTTAGCCGAGGGACGAGGGCATGGCACGGGGAGAGAATATTGGGCCTGGAGAAGCCAGGCCTGGGTCGCACTCCGAGCCCTGTCATGAATAGTTTTATTTCATCTGCCCTGGATGGTTTCGTGGGGCTGTCGTAACAAAGTACAACACACTGGGTGGCTCACACAACAGACAGTCATTGTCTCACAGCTCTGGAGGCTGCAAGTCGCAGATCAGGACATTGGCAGGGCCGGTTCCTTCTGAGGGAGGATCTGCCCCAGGCCTCTCTCCAAGGTTCTGGTGGTTTATGGGCAGTCTTTGGTCTTCTTTGGGGTGTAGATGCATCGCTCTGATCTCTGCTTTCATCTTCACATGACATTCTCCCTTTGGGTGTGTATATCCAGATTTCCCCTTTAAAAGTACACCAGTCATACTGGAATGAGTCCACCCCAAGGACCTCATCTTACCTTGATCATCTGTATAGATCTGATTTCCAGAGAAAGTCACATTCACAGGTGCTGGGGGTTTGGACTTCAACACCTTTTGGGGAGACATAGATCAAACCAAAACAGCCGGGCTCCATAAAATTAGAGGTTTTGACTAGACTTGTTGTTCATGAACGCCTCAGAATCATCTAGGGAGACCCTCCAAAAATACACATACTGTCTCCAACACGAAGGTTCTGCTGGCTTACATTTGAGGCAGCCGAGCATATGTGTTTTGGAAGCCATCCTCTCTTGTCATGTGTGCCTGGATGCTCTGGGCTGGCCACTGGAACCCTTCCCGTGTGTGCAACCTGTGGTCCTCTGCTAATGTGCAGCTGCATGTGCTTCTCTGAATCCCGAGAATCACTGGTGACACTTCCAGGGGACAGGGCATGTCCAGAAGCCTGGGCTGGGGCCCACCAAGCCTTGCCCAGAAAAAGGCTGGGGTCCAGAACAATGTCATTCTTGCTGCTTGGCCAGACATTAATTTATTCCATACCTTTTGAGCCACTAGGACTGCAGAGGTGAAAGGCATGGTCCCTATACTGTGACTTACGATCTACAGGTGAGACAGACAGTGAACAGTCTGTGTAATAAGAGACTTGCTTTAATCAGTGCTGTCCACGATCTAGGCAACAGGGGCCCTGTCCCCTCGTCACTGGACAGGGCCTGTGGCACGCACTGTTCCTTCTAGGTGCTGCTCCAGGTACTACGATCCTGAATTTTGCTGGCCTCATGACTTCAAGCTGATTCCCAGGCCTGCGAGGGCCTCTTCCCAGGTGTGTTTTCCCAGGGGCTGTCCATGCTGCTGGTGAGCTCACCTCTAACCACAGAGAGTGACCAGTGGCAGCTGCTGGTGGAGGGGTGTATGTGCATGGAGCTCAGTGGGCAGACTGGTGTGTACGTGTGTGTGCACACAGTATTTGGGTGGGAAGAGAAGGGGATTTGGGCTGGATCCTCACGACACCATGTTCTGGTGCTTTCCAGGTCATTAGTGAGATTGTGTTCAAAGTAGGAGGATAGAACAAAATTTATGTCACGGCTTGTTAGCTTGACTCATAATGTTGAGGTATTTAGAACCGTGGTAGATGGGCTTGCATTTGTACTTTCGTTTCTCTCATGTTGGGCTACAGGGCTGATTTAATGAAGGAGAGTTTATAGAGCCGCAGAAACATGTATCTTTGAGGTGGGGTAATTTTATTACCTTGTGTCCCCTTTCAAATCAGCTCAGCAGAGTGAGAATTTGGGGATGCTATATTTGGTGCCTTGACCAGCTGTGGCACGTTAAACGCCAAGTTTTGTGTCTGGGAGACTCGAATATTTGAGATACTTATCTCTCTTAGTGAACAGCTGGTCGTGTGTGTGTGTGTGTGTGTGTGTCTGGTTGATAAAGTTGGGAAGATAATTTTATTTATCACTCTTAGAATTAAGGATCACGTAGATTCTACCATATGAGGACTAGTAATGAGGGAATGAGTTTCTTGTTAAGGTTGACCTTTCCCATGAAGAGCTCTGTGTTTTGTGTACAGCTGATAGATTTTTGGAGTGCCAAGAAAAAAATCCATTGTGAGCTCAGTGGGGTGTGGAGTGTAGCAGTGCTCCCCATGCATCTTGGGAGGCATGTAAGAATCATTTGAGACCAAGGAATTCTGATTATTTTCAGCCTGGGAAGTCAAAATGCAACAGGACCATTAGTAAGCACACACAGAAGGTTGCCGCAAATAGACCTAGGTCTTCAGTTATCTTTCAGGATTTAAATATAACTTGCTTCACTGAAGCAGGGCCTAGAGTCATAACGAAGAGGCCGGGGAAGGGATGGCCTGCTCCATATGTCCAGGCAGTGACAGCATCTCATGCCCCCTCCCTGATTGCTGTTTAAGGCCAATGTAACATCTTTATGGCATTATTTGCCCAGGAAACCTGGTAGACACAGAAGAGTCCTGTGTGGAGGAGCAAAAGACAGGAAAAGGCTAAGAGGCCTGAGATGTCTCGTGGTGTCTTTTTGACAGGTTGATTGCAAAGTGAAAGTTGTCTCAAATGAAAAAGAATTCAGGTAGGGAACTAGGTAACACTGGTATGAAACAATGATTGCTGGTGGACTCACAAAGCCAGGATTATTACAGGCAGGTCCAACTCACTTCAGAAGCTTGAGATGCACATGTCTGTTTTCTGCTGCGGGTTCTCCTTGGGGCAGTGCCCAATTCCCCTATGGCCCCGATCCATCAGGGTCCAGTTAGGGGAACAGGCGGCGCTGAATATTTAAAACGGGGGATTTCATGCAAGGCCTCCTGACGCCGCTGAGATGCCAAATGAGATATGGAGGCATTCCAGAGCTGGGCAGCCGTGAGGAACCATGTCCAAGGGGAGTACTAGAAAAGAAGACTGCAGGGTGTGACCTCCCTGTGGTAACAGGAAGAATGGATCTGTGAGCACACAGGCCTGGGGTCTGCCTGGGACTGAAGACCTAACTTTGACGATTAGCACCTGGCCCTGGCCCACGGCCTTTGTGGGGCCCGCCTGACTCTCCTGCTGGAGTCCTGAGAGTTGAGTTAATCATAAGTGCCCCCAGATCGGAGTTCTGATAGAACTGGAGGGCCTTCCCTCCAGCTGCTTGCAAGTCAGCAGAACAAGGGTTTATATGCATGGACATATGGCTGCAGGGTACTTACTTCCCCTAGCTTTTTGAGAGATGCTCATAATTACAGAACCGCTAAGAAGGTTGATAGGTTAAGGGATTAATGGCCTGCAGCTCACTGCAGGGTGAACTTGGAATGGAAGATTGGAATTAAAGGACCCTGGTTGACAGGGAAGAGTGGAGTGGATTTTCTCAGAAGGGAAACGGTCCCTCCCAGTGATTGGAAGTGTGGAAAGAGAAGGTGTATGTGGGTATGGAGGGATAAGAAGAACCGAGGACAGAAGGTGACCGTGGGATGGGAGAGGCTATGGTGGGAGAGAACTTGCGATTCAGAGAGTGAGCTTACACTGGCTCTTCAGGATGCTAAGGAGCTGCTCAACTTTCGTTTCTGGATAACAGTCCATTACTGAGTGTTCCCAGGGACTTTCCTGTCTTTGGAACAGCTGGCCCAACCCTAAGAGACTCCAGGGACCAAGGGACATGCACGTCCTTTGTGTTCTTCCCACTTGCTTCTGACGCTGCAAAACGCTTCTTTCCCCTTTTTGCTGCTAGGTGGACCTCGAACGAACCTTCACGTTTCGGAACTCCAAGCATACCTACTCAGGGATTCCCATCATCGTGGCCAACATGGACACCGTGGGCACGTTTGAGATGGCAGTGGTGATGTCACAGGTAGGACGGTGGGCTTTTTGTCCTGCTGCTGCTCACACTGGGTGGGTTGTCCGGAGCCGGTCCTGGGCCTGTTCAAACACAGAGAAGAGGAGCAAAGCAGACACTTGGGGCCCTGCACTGCGGCCAGACTTCTAGTTTTGAGTCTCATTGGTGCTGGAGGCACTTCTTCCCTCCTTTTCCATCAGGAAGGATGGATAGAGTCTGGACTTTGCAGTCAATGAGATGGTTTTGATTTGTGGCCCTTTCTTCCTTGAAAATGCCCATCGATAGTTCTGGAAATTACAGATGCAAAAAGAAGTTGGCCAGGGTGCCATGTTGTAAAATTAGTCTAGTGCCCTGTTGTGGAGGAGGGACAGTGACTTTAAAACAGAGACAGAACTGCTTTGTATACAGCCTGTGCTGTAGAATTTAGGACATCATGTGTAGAAAATGTATTGAGTACTATGTGCCAAACACTGGATCTAATGGATATAATGTTATCACAGCTCCACCAGGTAGCTTATATTTACAGAGGAAGAAACTGAGGCAGAGAGGGAGATGAAAGGTACCGTATTTTGCCGTGTATATGTGCATTTTTTGGCCCAAATTTGTGAGGCAGAAATTAGGATGCGCATTATACGTGGGTAGTACTACTTCTGTATCTATATACATGTTTTTAACTTTTTTATTTATACTTATGAATTAAAAGTGTAACTCTAGAAATCAATAATGACATCCATATGCCAAAGAATACCCTGGAATACAATAATTTTTTTTATATAAAAATTTTTTTACACATAAAATTTCTTGTACTATAATATGTTAAAAAATAACTGCTGTAATTTCTTTATAACACAAAAAACAAGTATCTAAATATAAACAAATAAAAATTTGAATGAAAACAAGATACTTTTCCCTGAAAGTTTGGGCCAAAAACGTGGGCATGCATTATACACAGGCACACATTATACAGGGAGCACAGTATACATGGTAAAATATGGTAACTTGGCCCCGGGGGTGCAGCCAGAGAGAGACAGCCAAGATTCAAACCCACCCTGACAACAGAATAAGGGATTTACCCCCACTTCACACTGACGGGTCCCATTTTAGCCAATTACACATCTAATTTCCTATAAATGGAGTAGTTCATCTCCTGACCCTGAGAAAAGTAAAGGAAAAAGCCTTTTGTGAGCAGGGCCTTCATCTCAGGCAGCTGTGTCCCAGGTGCGATGCACGTTGTACATTGTAGACATGAACGTTTGCTTCTGGTGCCCACAGGGTGTGTGCATCTATTTCCACTGATTATCTTGCCGAGTGAGAAAAGTAAATCCAATTAGCTGAAAGCGCTTCTTGCTGTGGGCAGCAGGTCTAACCTCAGCAGGTGCTGGGAGTCATTATCAGCCAATGATTAGAAGGAGAGATTTTCAGACAAATTATGAGCTCAAAAAATGGCTTAGGAGGTGGTCTGAATCTGTGATCAGTTGTATTATCTGTCAGCTATCGCCCCACACTGAGCTGTGGGCCAGAGGTTAATAAGTTAATTGCTGAAGGAATTTGTGTATTTTCTTCCCATCTTTTCCTTGCCCTGCTCGATCAGCCATTGCCGCTGATAAATTATGTATTTGTGTAAAAGTGGTGGAATCAGGCATCAGTAAATAGCTCTGATGAATTCCCATATCAGATTATTAGCCCTTGAAACATGTACAGCTTGTTAATGCTCGCTCCATTTTCACAGGAAGGGCTCTCCATTAACGAGACAGTGTGCACTGACATAGCGAAGCTTGTGTGGGTGCTGTGAATTTTCTCTTCCTAGGATCCACTGAGTTAGTACAAGTTGATGAAGTCTTCAAATTGTAGAATGGGAAATTGTAGACCCATTCTACGGATCAGGAGGTGTCAGGAGAGAGGCCCAGACAGAGGGGGCACAGCCTGAGCTCTGCAGTCAGATTCAAGTTTGAGTCTGGCCTCTGCCCCTGATTGGCTATGCAGTGGTCACGTTTCTTAAGTTTAAACTTCATAAGCTCCTTTCCTGCCCAGGAAGCTACTATTACTGCCCAGAGTTGCTCTGAGAAGAATGAAACAAGGTACTTATATGTGAACTACTCGCAGCAAAGTAGGTGCTCAATAAATGCCAGGTTGGTAGTCACAGATTTAATATTATATTTACGTAATTCTCTTCCTCAGGGGTACCAGTCTCCCTGATGGGTTCAGTTTTTAGCGAGAAATGTTGAGGTGATGAACGCAAAGCAAAACTCTCAGGTGTAAGTTGAGGGTCTTCGGGTTGGCTAAGCAGAAGTTTGCCTGAAGGCAGTCCTTGTTTTGTGCAGAGGACCTGCTGCCTGTGTCCCTCTTGGCCTGGCACAGGTGGTGCATGGAGCAGGGCTCTGAACTCTTCCTCATCCCCCGCACTTCCTCCTGGCAGAGCCTCTGAAATCCTGAATGCAGTGTTGTCTGATCAGATTAGGATGGAAATCCTGGTTTTGTGATTTCACCAGTTATTACACCTTTGTCTGTTTTTGGCTCCTAGGTACATACTTGAAGCTAATTAATCGTGACTGGCAGGAATCCCCGTGGCTTTTGTATTGTTCGCTCACCCCTGGCCATATGGAGGAAAAAGGCTCCCTTGACTTCTGCTCCTAATGGCACTGTTTTGTTTCCCAGCACTCCATGTTTACAGCAATTCACAAGCATTACAGCCTGGATGACTGGAAGCGCTTTGCTGCTGATCACCCAGAATGCCTGCAGGTATGACAGTGTTACAAAGAAAATCTCCAGGGTTGTCAAAGGATTGAATCAGCAGCAGGTATTAATAGACACACACTGTCCTGAGAGAGACCTGAGGAAAGGCAGGAATGGTCCCCCAGCCCTGGTCATTGCCAGGGCTTTGCCGAGGAAACCTGTTCTGTATCCTGTTTTGAAAATATTAGGATTTACTTGCAAGAAGTATCTGGGGGTTTTTTTTTTTGGTTTTGTTTTTTTTTTTCCTTTGAAAGACGAAGTGTTATACCACGAGAGCTTGGGGAGGACCTGTGTTTCCTGCCAGGGGTAGATCCAGTCCGAACATTCCTTTTGTCTCTAGAAAAAACATTAATTTGGAGTTGCATAAACAATACGCCTGCTAGGATGGCTGTCACTGGAAGACGGAGCAATGGGTGTTGGCATGGCTGTGCAGAAATTAGAACCCCCCCCCCCCCCCCCCGTGTTGCTGGCGCGAGTGCAGAGTGGGGCAGCTGCTTTGGAAACAGTTTGGCAGGTCTTCGAAAGGTTAATAAACATCAGAGGTCCTAGGACCCAGCCATTCCATTCCTAGGTGTACGGGGTCGGACAATTAATTTCACAAAGTCATCCTAGAAAAATTTCTGCCTCCCTCACCGACGTATAGAGTCCTCCCCTTGGGAAGCTGTGCACCAACGCTAGTGCCTAGTCCTCCCTTCAAAGCACTTTGGAACTCTTCTTCTGGAATGGCCATCAGAGCTGTCATTGTCCCCAAAATGTGACGGTTAAGTTCGTGAACTTGCCACCCCGTGCGCTTACGTTGGCAGCGCTGTACAAACAACTCGGTAAGGTGTCATAACCCTGGCAACATACGATAACGGCTCTGATGGCCATTCCAGAAAAAGAGCTCCAAAAGTGCTTTGAAGGGTGGACTGGGCACTGGCGTCGGTGCACAGCGTCCCAGAGGGAGTACTTCGAAGGTGACCGTAGTGATACTCAGCATGAGGTGTGGAGCACTTTTTCTGGGATGAGTTCCTGAAGTTAATTGTCTGACCTCATGTAGGCCCAACAAATAAAACCATGTGTGCACACAAAAACTTGTATACAGGTGTTCACAGCAGCTTTATTCATAGTAGCTGGAAGGCAGAAACAAGTCAGGTATCCAGGAACTGATGAATGAACACGCACAGCTGCTATGTCCACGCAGTGGAATATTACTCAACTCTAAAAAAGGAACGGCACCTGCCACAGCACGAGTGCACATTGAAAACATTTTGCTACGTGACACAAAAGGTCACATGTGATTTCATGGACCGGAAATGTCAAGAACAGCCAAACCTGTGGAGGCAGAAAGTAGATTAGTGGTTGCCGGAGGCTGGGGTGGTGGGGTGGGAGGTTTCAAGAGTGAGGGGTATGAAAGCTTTTTGGGGTGATGGGGATGTCCTCAAATTGTGCACCACTCTGAATATATCAAAACCACTGAATATCTAAAGTCCAAAGTGATTTGCATCCTGTAAAATAAAAATACAGATAATTTTATATTTCTTAAAAAAAAAAAAGAAAAAAAAAACAAACAAAAACCACTGAATGGTGAACTTTAAATGGGTGAATGATATGGTGTTTGATTTTTTTTTTTTTTTTTTTTTAAAAAAAAAGGCAGTTTGAAAATAACACAAAGAGTCCACGTGGCTCTCCTCCTGGGACATTCTGGGTGTTTCACATCAGTGAGGGCAGAGCGGTCCCTTTAAAGACAGACGTTCTCTCCAAGATCACATTATTAGTGATTGGAAAGAGACTTCTGCTGTGCTGCGTTTGAGGTTGCACTGGCTGTTCTGTTCTTTAATTCTGCGTGGTTGTCGATGAGGGAGAAGGTGGTTTTGAAGAGAAAATCACTGTGGCTCAGGAGCAAATCCTTCATTCTTTTTGCCATGTTTGAATGAACTACTCCTGTGCCACCCTCTTCCCGTCCTTTCTGTAAGTAGTTTGGGGTGCAGTGAGTTTTTGGCAGTGTGTGGCTTTCATGAGCACCTGTGATCGTTTGACTGAACTACCCCTCCCCACCAAGGCAAGGCTCACTGCAAAGGGGCGATGTTAAAAACAACACGGTGGCCCTGAGAGAGACGGAGCTGGAGTTGCATTGCTGAACCGTAACAGAAATGAAGGGGCAAGTAAAAAAGACAGCACAGCTCTTGTTGGAGGGGGGAAATGTGTGCATCAGGCCAGCACGGGTCACTGTCAACACGCAGAGTGAGTCTGGAATAAACGTGTCATGTTACCAGGTCGCTTACACACAGTGTCTGGATTGGAGCTTCACTGTGATGTTTTTGAGGATAACAAGGTGGTTCGTATGTGTCCCTCACCTGTGGCTTATGGTTTAGACAAGAGATACAAGTTAAAATACTCTTATAAAAGGTGAGATGCTGACACTGGGCGTAAATGACTCTAAGCAGGTCACCCCAGGAGCATTTTTTCGAGGAGCAGATGGGCGCTGTGGTGGCTGGGGGAGAGGGTGTTACGGAGGCGGCTGTGGTGCCTTCAGATGTAAATGCATTTAATGCCATTGGGGAAGAGCATCTGAGGCTCCTGTGTGGCACCTATGGGACACTTCACCCTGTTAACAGGAACCCCGAGGCTCAGACTTTGGTGCTGGTTATGAGGGCCTGTTGTGTTAGTCTTTACTGGGAGTCAAAATGAGAATGGGAAGTCATTTCACCAGGAGGGTTTTAGACCTTTCCCTCTCTCCCGATCCCCAAAGCGATGTGCTTGGGGTGACTGCCGCGGCCTTGAGATGACCCCCCCCCCCGCCCCCCGTTCTTCCCATCTGTCCTCCAGGAAGAGGAGACTTTGTACCAGCAGTTCTGTGATTCAGAGTTCCACATAGAGAGCTTGAGGAAATGAAAAGCAGGGACGAGGTTTCTTGCCTATTTAATAACCTGTTTACTAGAAAGTTCTGTGGCTGAGGTCTCTGGTGAAGGATATATGCAATTTAATGTAGGGAAAGCTTAATACAAGCAGCAAAGTTTAGATAATTTAATGACCGGATCTCCTTTTCCTGTGTCACTTGTATTTCTTGAGCAGGTCCACTGTGTGTATATTCGGTCAGGGTAACCTCCAAGGGTCCCTGTACTGTGTCCCCAGACCAGGTCAGTGGATGGAAGCAGGGTCTGATCTCTGAATACCACTCACCGGTGTCTTACACCTCTGGGTTTATTTTTGCACAGCATGTAGCCGTGAGTTCCGGCAGTGGGAAGAAGGATCTGGAAACGATGAGTAGCATCCTGGAAGCTGTGCCCCAAGTTAAGTTTATTTGCCTGGATGTGGCCAACGGTTATTCGGAACATTTTGTGGAATTCGTGAAGCTCGTCCGTGCCAGGTTTCCCAAGCACACCATTATGGTAGGTATGGTGGGACGTTTTCTAGATCGGGAAGCCAGGGGAGGGGTGATCATTGTGTCAGGGGGAGCTCTGTTCTTGTCACTGCTTTTTGTGACTTCTTAGTAAAAGACTCGTTGAGAATCATTAGGAAAAGGACAGGCAGCAGATCTGCAAACTAGCTCCCCTGTGTAAAAACTAAATCCGTTTCCATGTCACAGCGGGCTGGCTCCTTAGAGCTGCCAAATACCATCACATGTTTCTTAACCTGTGATAACTTTTAAACCAGGGGTGTCCAGTCTTTTGGCTTCCCTGGGCCACGCTGCAAGAAGAATTGTCTTGGGCCACACATAAAATACACAAACCGTGATAGCTGATGAGCTAAAAAAAAAAAAAAAAAAACGATTGCAAAGAAAATCTCATCTTGTCCTGGACCACAGACTGGACACGCCTGCTTTAAACCAAGGTCTGGGTCACACCTTAACAAAGAGCGAAGTTTTTAAAAATGAAAAACCCAGGGTGGCCGGGTTTTAGTTTAACATTACATTTGTGTACCTGTGCCCCCTTCCTGCCTGTCAGTGGAACTCTACTATAATGTAAGAGTTGAAATCCCCAAGACGAATATTTCACAATCGTCAGCTAATATTTGCAAATCAGTTGGTCTGTGGTTTTATCTGGGATCTTTATTCTAGACCTTTTGGCTCTTTTTTTGTATTTTTCTCATGATGAACATCTCCTCTAGGTAGAATGTGTGTTTGTTATTGCTGGGAAATCCAGAAGAAGGAACTGGAAGCTCTCTGGTTAAATGTGGGAGTTTTTGGAAAATCTGTATTATAGTTATGTGTGTCTTTACTGGTTCTTAATTAACATGGCAATTACGGGTAGACCACTAGATAAGCTGCCTAAATCTCCTTTATTTAATTTTGAATTTCTCCTGACATTTCATCATTATAAGGAAGTTGGGAGACAGGAATGATTTCTGTTGATGGAGTTAAATCTTCTGTTGAGGATTTCCAAGGATTTGTAAGATAAGTCCTTTTATGCCTTCCAATCACATGAGAAGAAAGCCTCAACATTGGCCCAAGGTCAACCAGCTGTACCCCGTCAGCAGTTGGGTGGGAAATGGTAAAATTCCTTTTATCCTCCATACGAATGCTGCCAGTGTCATTGTGTGTGTGTGTGTGTGTGTGTGTGTGTGTGTGCGCGCGCGCGCACGTGCAAAACACTTGTTTTCTCTCTTCCTCACAACATCCGTACAGAGTAGGAACTGTTGCCCCAGACTTAACCACAGATGAGGAATCTTATTTCATTCTCACACTGTGGGATTTTCTCAGGGTCACAGCAACTTGAAGCAGCAAAGCTGGGATTTGAAGCCAGGTCCCTCTGAACGTAAAGGCCACGCTCTGCCCCTTGAGACTTATTTGCACGCCCTGTCCTTATGAACTTCAGTGAGAAAGCTCTTTTCTTCCAGTAGGCGATGTGTGTGTGACCACTTCCCTGCTTCCCAGTTCTCGGGTGGGGCAGGTGACTTTCTTTAGGCTTGCGTTGGAAGGTGATGAGATCGCCCTCTGTCATGACTCAGGGATGGGTAGTTGTGAAGCCCCAGCTGGCCCTTTCCCCTCCAGCTGTCTGTGGTAAGTCTTCCTCAGGAGAGGGAACAGAAAGCTGGACTCACGAGAGAGCAGAAGTCTCACCCCCTAGCTGGGTCCTCGTGGCCCTAAATACGTGGCATTTGGTGTTAAACGCAAATTCTGTGAAGCAGCACCTGGGTGGTGGAAGAACACAGTGAGTGCCCGTTGACTGGGGGAGGAGTCCTTTGTTTCTTCCTTGTGGAGAGTAAGAAGCTGCCGTTCTTATCTGAGGTGGTACGATCTCTCTGTTTCCAGGTCTTTCCATCGGTACCCTGTTCACAAACAGGGAGTGGTTCGTGGCCCTCGAGTCCTCGTTGAGGGTATAAGCTCTGAGAACTGATGGAGAAGAGGAATGGGGGCACAGGGAGGGAAGAATGGGGGGTTGTTGGTATTAGTCTAAAGAAGAGAGAGAGAGTATCTACGCACCACTTCCTGCAACAAGGAGGCTTGGCAGTCCCTGTGCGCGCCGCACTCAGTTGCCCGTGAGTTTTACTTTCCAGCTGGCCGTGTGACAGCTGAGACAAGCGCGGAGCCCAGAGAGCCTGTGTCTCACCGCCCCCCCGCCCCCCGGGCAAAGACCCGGGGCAGAGGGCAGTGCAGGAAGGCGGCAGGCTGGTAGGACAGGGAAGGGGGTGGTGGTGCCAGTGCAGAGCCTGGGCCGTTGCCATGGGGGATGAGGCTGGGAGGGGGCGTTGGTGCCGAGTTCCCACGGCCTCTGGGCAGCCACCACAGCAAGAGCCCCTTCAGCGCCTGCCGGCTGGTCCAGCTTGTGTTGTCACTGTTCCTGTCGGTTTCCCCGGGCGGTGAACGGGGAGAATTTGGCAAGGTGGGTGTTTACCTGCGCTGACCCCGGGAAACCTGCGGTGCTCAGCGTCCTCGGCGACGGCAACGTGATTTCTCTGACGGCCGTGGAGGCGTCGTGCGGGTGCGTTGCTGTCTCCCCGTGTTTGGAACGGGGAGGTGTGTGACAGGCCTGCCGGCCCTTGTCACGGTGATGAACGGTACGGCCAACCGGAGGGGCGCTCAGAACTGCTCCCGGCAGAGGGTGCCGGTTCTGGGGCTGGGGGGGGGGTCTGCAGCAGGAGCAAGGGCTTGTGCCCAGCCAGGCCTGCGTGTACACGCACCCGTTTTTCCTGCCTTCCTCCTCAGGCAAGCCCTGCCATGTAGGGAGGGAGGAAGGGGGTGTCGGAGAGAACCTCTGGCAGAGAGGGGTCCCCCAGGCCACCGGCTGTTAGGAGAGTATAACGAGTTCTGTGGCTATTTGCTTGTGACTTCCAGAGAGGAAAGAGAATAATGTATTCTTGGGAACATTCTAGGTGCTGAGGGAAAAGGCACGAGCATAGTCGAGGTGCGTCTCTATCTTAATAAGAATAAATCCTTGAGTAAAGACGATAGCGCCTATGTGCATTAATGTGAAACTTAGTCTGGGTCACGGGACTCTGAGGGTCACACAGCCTGGGGTTCAGAGCGAGGTGGCCTGCCCCAAGGCCCTGTGATGGTCCCATTGAATGATGCTGCAGCCAGCCTGCGTGCCAGCTTGGGCAGCTTGGGGTGAGGAAGTCCCCGTGTTGGGTCTGAGAAATGCTTTGGCTGGTGGCTCTTTGTGACCTGCTCTTGAGCAGGTAGCTCTGTGACATCCTGTGTTGTTCAGATTAGACTAGAGGCCCAGCTCTGCGTCACTGGGGAATGTCACATCTGCCACGGTTGGCTGGTCCCAGGGAGCATGGACATGGCCTTGGCATTTCCGTTCGTAGCCATGGGCTCCGTCATCACTTCCTGCCTTCTTTCTCCAGCAGTCGGGTCAGAAGTGGTTCTGAGCTGCGGGAGACACACCTCCTGCTCTGTCCCTCTTCCCAGAGAGGCAGACGCTCTACAGTGTTCTTTGCAGGTATTGGCCCAGGGCAACCTCGTCAGTGGCACACGCCTCACTGAAGTTCAGGGGACACGTTGTGGGGGACAGCACCTCTCTGAGTGACCTGGAGCTTTTGTCCTCACCCTCCTTTGGGGACTGCTGTGAAGTGGAACTGTGGCGGAAACTCTGGAGGCCTCAGAGATTTGGGCGATGGGTGTCTCTAAGAGGCGCACGTAAACAGGTTAATGTGCCGTCAGAAGTGGCCATTGCCTTGCTAGCATTTCCTGCTTCCTGGTGCCCGGTAGGTTGATTGCCATTTGCCGTGTGCGTGGCAGAAGGCACTGGCACTCAGGTGCTGTCACGGACGTATCAGGACTTGGCTAACGGTGGCCCACAGGACAAGACCAGCCACCTCCTGTTGGCTGACTCCTGCCTTACACCATCTGGTAGAAAGGATTTTTCTTGGCACAGGGCCTCAGACAAGCCAGTAAGAAGTTGTTTCATGGGTACAGAACTTCCGTTTGGGATGACAGAAGGGTCTGGAGCTGGATAGTCGTGATGGTTGCACGACAGTGTGGATGTACTTAATTATTTAAAAACAGTTAAAACAGTAATTTTTATGTTCTATATATTTGACCACAGTTAAAGCAAAAAAAGAAAGAAAGAAGAAAAGTGAGTAGAAGAGCCATCTACAGAAGTCACTCTCACATGGAGGGACTGACATCTTCCGGAGAGCAGGACACTCACTGAGAGCAGGACACACGCTAGGAATTTACAGGGCTTTGTGAACCTTACAGTGACAACAAGTGGGCACGATTAGCCTCGTTTTGTAGCGAGATCAATTGAGACTCCGAGTGGAAGTGACATCCTTAAGATGACACGGGAAGTGGGCGGCCCATCGTCGGACCCCACGGCTTCCTGAACTGTTCTGCCGTCGGTGTTTGTGTTGCAGTGACAGCTGAAAAATGTGGGCAACACTGTGGGTTTTGGGTTTTGCCCAGAGGACCTTTGAAGACGGCACAGAAGTACTTGGCACTTAATTTTGTCGCTTCCATGGCTTTTCCTTGGACCTTCCCCTGCCTCCTGGCCGTCAGACCACGGGGGAGCCAGGACTGTGCTCGGCTTCGCGGGGAGGGGGCTGCCCAGCGGAAATCTCCGCTTGCCCATTTCGGTGCCCAGATGAGGGTCTGTGGATCCCGCGTTGTCACTTCCCAGGAAATGACCATGCATGAGCTGCCCGCATGGCAGCCACTGGTGTTGGCTGGGCGCAGCCTCATTCTGACCGTCCATGTCCACTGCACACACGGGGTGCTTCCGGCCAAGAGAAGTGGCTTCTTACAAATCACCCCGGAGCAGCACCCCCACCCAGCAGCCCTCTCCGTGGTGACTGCATTCCAACCTCTGATTAAGGAGCCACACAGGTAGCTGCGGGGACACGGGGACCCCCGAGTAAGCCTCCGGGCTAGTGAAATGGTGTCACTGTCCTCTGTGCTCTTAGACTTTGGCCATGCCTGGCTGTACCTGGGTTTTCCATAAGGAGCTGACTCGAGTTACTTTATTTTGTGTCACGTGGGCCCGTTGAAGTGCAGGCATTTGTAGACAGCACCAGACAAGGGCTGGAAGGTGGAGGAATCCACACTGAAAATGAAACTGTGGGGAGCTTAGAGTAACTGCTTTCAGGTTTTTAATTGTGTATTTTGTTTTGAAAAAGTTTATTTTTTTATCTTATTTTTAAAACTTTAAAACTTCCTATTTTAGCAGGTCAACCAGCGTGGAGGAGTGAGAGCTCCAAGGCTTATCTCTCAGGTTCCTAGGAAGTTTTTACTTGGACGTAGAGTTTATCCTGGTCCTTGTGCTTAGAGAAAAGCAAAGCAAAACAACAACTACAAAAAACCCCCAGAAACCATCATATTTAATAAAACTAATACAGTTCCTACTGTAAAATCCAGAACATTTTAAAGAAAAAAACCGAAAATCAGATAATCCCTTTACCTAGACATAATTTGTTAGTGTGCTGGTATATGTTTTCATATGAACATGTATATATTTTTTAAAAACAAAATGCAGATCTTACTATTTCTGTCTGTTTCCCCTAACATGTACTGAGAGCATTTATGCGTATTCCCAAGCCATTAAACCAAGCTTAAAAACATCACTTGGTTGGGCCCTCGATTGTTTTTAGTTTGGAGAATGTATTTGCAGTTTTGCACTGGTGTAGATAACGCATCCTTATGGTTAAGTCCTTTGACCTCATCTGTGGTTATCGCCTTGGGACAAAATGCTAAAAGTGGACTTATTGGGTCAAAGGATATAGTACATATTTTTGTATTTCCTCCATATCAACAAATAGCTTTCTAGGAAGACTTGTACGAAAATAGGCGTTCTACCAAAAGAGAATGTCTGTTTTTCTTTAGCATTTATTGTTGATAATCATTGGTAGTTTGCTACGTGCAAAGTAGTACTTACTGGTATCGTAATTTAAATTTGATTGTCAGTGAGCTTGAACACGTTTTCCTGTGTTTCTTGGCCACTTTTTTTTTATTTCATTAGTTGGTTCATGTTCTTTGGCCGTACAATGAGGTGTTACAATTTTTCTTATAGATTTGGAATATTTGGTATAGTCACATCTGCAGGTATTTTCCTTCCACTGGCTTATTTGCCTCAGTTTTGTTGATTGTATATATGTATGTGTTTCTAAATTACAACTTTTTATTTTCATGTAGACAGGTCTGTCTTTGTGGGTTTCTTCACATTTTTTTGCTTATTAAAAGTATTCAAGGTTTTCTTCTAAATTTGGGTGGGTGGGGATAAAGCTTGTAGTTTATCTCTTTAATCCATCTGAGGCTTTTTTGGGTGAAAAGTGTGAGTGATAATCTCTATCTTGTTTCTAAAAGTTCCCCTTTCCCAGCTCAGTCTATGGATATACCGGTCCTTTCCTCAGTGACCTGTAGCGACACCTGTATCATATACGCTATACTAATATGTTCTGGTCCTCTTTCTGGGACATCTGTCATTGTTAATTGTTCGATGTGTGCGTCAAAGCCGCTTGGGGCGCTCCTTCCCCACCTTTTCTAAGATCCTTCGATTGAAAGTTAGAAGTCACATCGTCTAAGTTAAAAAAGAACAGTTCCCTCTGGGAATCAGTTCAGTGAGAAGGTGGTGGGGCTTCAGTGCAGAAAACAGACAGACAAAATATTGAGTGAAATAAGCAAGAATGCGTTTCACAAACTCAGACTTGAGGGCCCCGTGGGGCAGCGAATGGTAACGAAGAGGCTGTTGGTGCGCGCCCCGGCCCCGGCGGTGGGAAAACCTGCTATTTCCAGTCCCAGGGCCAATCCTGGGTTTTAGGTCCTGCCACTTCCTGGCTTATACAAGGGCTGTCCAGAAGGGTCTGTCCAGGTCCTACGAAAAATAGAAAGGATCACCCCTGGATTTTTTCCGGACAGCCCTCGCATGTTTGTTCTTAGGGCCGTAGCTTTGTGTTCTGAAACATGAAGCTTGTTCCAGGGCTGCGCCCTTTCACGTCTGCGTGGGAACCTCTGACCTCGGGGACCCACCTCTGACCTTGGGGACCCACCTCTGACCTCGGGGAGGGTGCCCAGCTGTCGTCTCAGCTGTGAGATGACCAGTAGTTTCTGAATCCTGGTCCCTTGGGGCTCCGTAGAGTTTCCTCGGGGGATTTACAATCTGTGAAGCATTTAATGCCCAACAGTAAAGATTTGAACCACCCGAGAGAGTGTTGCATTGCTTCTTTTGTGCAGTCGGGTTCCCCAGAAGGCTTTGTTTTGTCTATTGCTGAAATGTTCAGCGTTCTGACCTCGTCTCATGTCTTGGAGTTCGAAAGTCATGGAGTTCTGTACCTTCTCATGTGATCAGCTCACCCACATGTAGTCGCCAGTCAATTCTGTCCTCCAATATATTGGATCCAATGTTTTCTCCCCCTACTTTTGGGGGTGGGGTGGAGAGTTCTCCTGCTGGTCAGTGGCTTTAGAACATGCTCATCCTTGAGTCCACATGTGGAGTTCCTCACTCCTTCATGGTTGTTCCATCAGGAGTAGCTCACTATCACGAGCTGTGTTCTTTCTGTCTCAGGCAGGGAACGTGGTGACAGGAGAGATGGTAGAAGAGCTGATTCTTTCCGGAGCGGATATAATCAAGGTGGGAGTTGGACCAGGTAAGACATGCTGGGAATGCAGCACACGGGTCCAGGGCTTTGGGAGGCTGGAGATGGCCGGAAGGGAGTCCCTGAAGGGCCCATCCCCAAGTTTAAAGCACATTTCTTTTGGAACTGTCCTTAAGGTTTCCAGAAACTCCTGATTACAAATGTCATTGAGCTGCTATCTGATGCCCTCCAGGGAACTTCTAAGTGAGCTTGAATGTGGTTAAAACAAGCTTGTCCAACCCATGACCCAGGATGGCCTTGAATGCGGCCCAACACAAATTCATAAACTGTCTTAAAACATCATGAGATTTTTTTTGTGAACACTTTTTTTATTTTTAGCTCAACTGCTTTCGTTAGTGTATTTATGTGTGGCCCACGACCATTCTTTTTCCAATGTGGCCCAGGGAAACCAAAAGGTCAGACACCCCTGGTGTGTACATTCTGTTTCTGCCGAAGGTTTAGTGTCCTTCCATTGTCATGTGTGCCCCCCAGGCTGTCTGTATAGAACACACGTGACTGAAGCCAGGAAGAGCCTTTCTTTGAGCCTCCTATACGGGAGCTGCTCCTTTA
>PVJL010004535.1:112034-127480 GCA_004026885.1 Lyroderma lyra
AAAAAAAAAGAGAAAAAAAGAAAAAAGAAAAATGTGCACCCCTGCCTCCTACCTGGAAGAAAATAGGTACCCAGCTTTTCTTTTCAATCTGGAGGTTCATCGAGACCGCACCCTTGTCCCTCTCTTGTGCAGACCTGCAGGCCGCTGCAGCTGAGGCCCCTGCCTTCCCTTGAGGATTAGCAGTTGAGTGGGACATAAAGAAAAGCCAGTTCTGAACCAGGACCGGGGGTTGTAAAACTGATTCTGCCCACACGGCGTGTGTCTGGAGCAGAGGGTGGGGTGAGAAGCCCCTTGGCCCAGGACCATGAGTGACACAGGTTGTAAGGAGAGACATAAAGACAAGGATTCTGCCCTGCAAGCAGGATGGATGTGGGAGAAGGGGGTTCCCCTGTGCCTCCCTGCTGAAGCCAGGCTCGGGGTATGGACATTGCCCTTTCTCGCTCTGATCCTGTCCCACAGACTGCTGGGATAAATTTGTGGACAGTGGGGAAGCCACTGGTGGTGGTGGTGGGAGCTGGGGAGGAGGCAGGGGCTCGGAGTTCCTCACCCCCAGGTATGGGGGGCTGGAGGAGTTCATGTCCAGTTTCTGTACTACTCCTGGCGCGCCCCATAATTGACACGACAGGATGTCCAGGAGGGACTGAGTGGTGAAGGAGCAGGGCCAGGCATGTGGGCCACTCACTCATTTTTGAGCTCATGCCATCTTTGGGTGACTATTTATAGCCTTACGATGCCAGGGGTTCTATTCTCAGCTTTGGATCCACCAGGGCGAGCACCCATAGAGCTTACCCCTCCGGCAGAGAAAACAGGTCCTTGGGTCTTCCACAGATAATTATTTAAATGCCTCTTTTTGAAATGAGTGCCATGAGCAACAACTTGCCTGAGGTGGTGACATTTAAGGTGAAGCCTGAAAGATGAGGGGGGGCTGACAGGACCAGGCGGTGGTGCAGAGGGGAATGTTCAGACGGGGAGAACATTGCGTACAGAGAATCCCCGAGGTGATAAACTCGCGGTGTAGGAGCTGAAAGGTCAGCGCGCTTGGAGCTGGCTGAGCGAGAGGAGGGGAGAGGGGACAGTGGGAGAGGAGGGTGGACATTCAGGGCGGTGATGAACGTGGCCTTATAGCAGGGGTGCTTACTTGCTGGAGGGAAGCAGCAGGCTGTAAGCAAGGGGACAGGAGGTGGACGGGCTGGTACCCATGGCATGACTCGGCTTGGACCTAACTGGGATAATACTCGGCACCCAGTCAACCAGGACTGGAGTTGACCGTGGGAAAGGGCAGAGGTCAGGACGATGAAGGCCTCTCGGTGGCTGGCGTGTGTCTTGACATGGAGGCTGACCTCAGAGTGCAGGCCAGGTGGGGGGACTCCGGACGGGGTTGGAGATGGAGTGTGAGACCATGACAGACAAGAGGCTGGAGCTTGCTGAGGACAGGGTTGAGTGAGCACGAGGGGGAAGGAATAAGATTAGTGTGGACCCCCTTTTCTCAAGGGCTTGCTGCAGGCCAGACCCTGGGCCAGACGCTGTTCATTTCTTATGCCGTGTGATTTCCACCCGTGTCTTTATTTCCATTTCACAGGTCAGGCACGAAGGCGTAGAGAAGTTAGTACCGTCTTTTGCTGTGTATGACGCTCCCGTATATAATGTGCACCCACATTTTTGGCCCAAACTTCCAGGGAAAAAAACCTTTCACTTTAATTTTTTAATTCAGATTTTTATTTGTTTATATTTAGGTCTTGTTTTTTTTGTATTATGAAGGAATGTTAGCATTTATGTTTTAACATACTATGGTATAAGAAATGTTATGTGTAACAATTGTTTTTCTATAAAAGAACAGTTATTGTATTCCAGGGTATTCTTTTGCATATGGATAGCGTTATTGGTTTTTAGAATTACACTTCTCACTCATGACCATAAATAAAAGAATTACAAATATTTATATAGGTAACAGAATTAGTACTACCCATGTATTAAATAACGCGCATCCTTATTTTTCCCTCACAAATTTGGGCAAAGAAGTGCACGTTATACATGGCAAAATGTGGTAATTTGACCAGACTTGAAGGTAAAGGAGGCCGGGGGCCGGGGGCGGAATCTGAGAGGTCCCTGAAGTCTGGTGTGTTGGTGTGGGAAAGGGGAAAGGAAGTTTAAGCCTGACAGTCGGTGCCCAGCCGTTAACGCGGGAACAGATGTTGTAGTGGCAGTGGCAGTGGCAGGGTGTGGCGGGGAGCCTGTTCTGGACGATCAGGTGACAGTGATGAGAAACTGAGGGGATGCATGGCCGGACGGAGCGGTTGTCGAACGACTGGGCAGCCCCTCGCCGTGCACCTCTCCTCAGCCGTGGGAAGTTCGTCCCCAGTGCACTGGGGCAGAGCTGTGTGGCAGTGATGGGGGTTCATTCATAACCAGCCTTCTTTGGGGGCTGCTTCCTTCCCCACCCAGGTTCTGTGTGCACCACCCGCACCAAGACGGGAGTGGGCTACCCCCAGCTGAGTGCCGTGATCGAGTGCGCTGACTCTGCCCACGGCCTGAAGGGGCACATCATCTCCGTAAGTCTCCGCGCGGGGCTGGGGGTGCAGCGGGGAACACCTCGGGATTGCAGGGCCCTGCTTCCTGAGTGCCCTTTGCCCAGCGGCACCCTGCTGGCTTGGGCGTAAGCAGACACTGCGATCACGGGAGACACAGGCCCTGCTCCCCACGTACGCTGTAGTGAGCGTGGCGGGCCCATGAGTCAGCAACAGCCAGTCAGTAGCAACTTGGGGTGGTAGGTAGCACGGTGGAGGATATGTGGGGAGATTTGAGAAAACGAGGAAGCCATCCCAAACTGCGGGTCTTAAGCAGGAGAAAGATAATGTCTCAGCCCTGGAGGCCGAAAGTCCAAGATCACGGTGGCGCCGGGCCGTGAAGGCGGTACGGGAGGCTTCTCGAGCTCCTGGTAGGTCCTTGGCCTGTGCCATCGTGGCATCCTCTGTGTGTGCGTGTCTGACTTTGTGTCCGCATGTCTCCTTTTTGTAAGAACGTCAGTCGTATTGGATTAGAGACCCATCCTACTCCAGGATGACCGCATCTTAGCTAATTGCAGCTACCGTGGTGTCACGTGCTACCGGCAGGTCACCGGTTGTCAGAGTGAGAGCAGATTGCAGCGGCAGGTTGGGGGCAGAAGTGATTTTGTGAGTTGAGAGATACCGTGTTTTGCTGGGTATAACGTGCTCTCGTGTATAATGAGCACCCACATTTTTGGTCCAAACTTTCAGGGTAAGAATATTTCCTTTTAATTTTTTAATTCAGATTTTTCTTTGTTTACATTTAGGTACTTGTTTTTTGTATCATAAAGGAATTTTAGCATTTATTTTTTAATATATTATGGTACAAGAAATGTTATGCAACACAAGAACACAACAGCTACAAGGCACAAGAGATTTTATGTATGAATGTTTTTAATATTAAAAAAAAACAATTATTCCAGGGCATTGTTTTGCATACGGATATTATTATTGATTTTTAGAGTCATACTTTTAACTCATAAACATAAATAAAAGAATAAAAACATTTATATATGTACGGAATTAGTACTACCCATGTATAATGTGCATCCTTATCTTTCCCTCACAAATTTGGGCAAAAAAGTGTGCATTATACACAGCAAAATACGGTAGCTGGGGAGGAGAGGCAGAGACAGTGCT
Source organism: Lyroderma lyra (assembly GCA_004026885.1). NCBI lineage: Eukaryota > Metazoa > Chordata > Mammalia > Chiroptera > Megadermatidae > Lyroderma > Lyroderma lyra. The sequence goes on from PVJL010004535.1 coordinate 115,718, forward strand.
CTAACAACACTTTTATGAAGCTCCTGGAAGACTAGCACCAGGGTACTTGGCCACTGAATATTAAGAATGGAATGTCAAGTTGAATTCCTCGATTTATCTGCATTTCTCCACCTGCTCACCGTGGTCGCCATCAGACAGCTGAATGTTAACATGTGTCTCCGCTTCTAGATGAGAGACTCAGAGCAGGACAGAGCGTGTCGGGTATGATTGGACAGACCGGCTAGGACTGTGGTTGGCACGTTAGGTGGGTGATACATAGACATGTACACGTGTATTTTTGTTTTGTTTCGTTTACACATTCTGAAGAAGTGGCATGTTCTTGGTGGCCCTGTGACAATGGACTCATCATGAATATTAGAAGTTAAACCTTCAGACCTCTTTGCCATACAGTTGCTAAGCCACGCTCCCACACTGAATGATGGATAGGTGATGTTTTTAAAAGTCCAAATGCAGTAGACTGCACATCCTTCCGGGGTGATACCTTGCTGATTTTGGCTCAGCATTTCCGCCTGTTGAGGTTTGAGTCTGATGTGCTCTCAAGTTTGAGAGTTGCTGACGTCTGTGGTCGAGGCTCAGCGTATGCAGGCCGAGTCCCATCTGCTTGTGCCCAGGCCAGAGCACAGCTCCGAATTCGTCAGGGACGTTGACAGTCCAGGCTGTGGTGCTGGTGCTCTGAGGTGCTTAATTTTTCCATTAATGGTGAGAGGTCTCTTAGCTGGGGTTAGAAGTCTCACGTGTAACCAGAAGATCAGATGAGGTCCGTAGACACGTGTGAGATCTGCATTCCTCTAACCAGTGGAGTGTCTTGAGGTTCAGAGCAGCCATTTCCTCAGTTTCTCCATCTCATTGAGTTTTACAGGTGGGTTTTCTCCTGCTTGCCAGCCCTCCTAAACCCTCTGGAAATCCATCAGGTGTTTGGGATCCTGCCACGTTGTCCCATTTCCTCCCAGCTGTCTCCTTTTACACTTTAGTTGCTGAATTAGCACATCCATGCCGGTGAAGTCTGGAAGGAAGCCACAGCGTGGGTTCTGTTCAGCAAGTGCTTACCCCCAAGGGGCTGGACTTGAACCAGGTTTCTATTTATTGTGGCCCACATGGGCTTCTGAGAGGCCGAAGGCTGAAGAATTCAGGACACCCCCTGCGAAGGCGAAGATGAAGGCGTGACCAGTTAATTTTGTCTTGTCATCTGCTAGGGACATCACACAAAGGAGAGAATTTTAAAGGTGGAAACAGCTTTAGGAGAAATAATGGCTGTCATTTATTGAGCATCTACTATCTACCAGGCAAAACACATATAGAATCTTTTAACCCTTGGAGCAACCTGACAAGGTAGTCACTATCTTTATTTGACAGCTGTATTAGTCAGGGTTCTCTAGAGAAACAGAACCAATTTGTGTGTGCATGCGTGCGTGTGTGTGTGGCGGGAGAGATGTATGTATTGTAAGGACTTGGTTCACGTGGTTATGAAGGGTGAGGAGCCCCCAGTTCTGCAAGCGGGTCAGCACGCTAGAGATCTGGGATCGCTGATGGTGGCGTTCCCGTCTGAGTCTGCGGCCTGACAGCCAGGAAGCGCCGATGGGTCAGACGGAGTCAGAAGGCGGGTCAAGGCCGCTTTTCCTGCTCAGAGGCCGCCAGTCGGGAAAAATCCTCTCCCTGGGGAGGATCAGCCCTTCCAGGCCGTGGCCTGATTAGACAGGGCCCACCCCATGGGGAAGACAGTTTGCCTCCCTCAGTCTGTTGATTCAGACGTGTTAACCTGACCCACACACGCCCCACAGGAACACCCAGAGTAATGTCTGACCAAATCCCTCTGCTCGCCGTGGCCCAGCCAAGTTGGCGCTCGGTTTACCGTCACACCCAGTGAGGGAGCTGAAGGTTCGAGACCCTAAGTAACTGGTTTAGCATCTCCCTGCTGACAGGGCGGGGCCGGGGCTCACACAGGGATCTCTCCCTGTCCGGTGTTCCTCTCCTTCCCTTGACCCCCCCTTTAGCAGGCTCAGTGGGCGAAGAGCTTGCTGAAGGCACAGGCAGGCAGGTCCCCGCCAGTCCCACCTCCTGCTGTGGGAGACTCCAGCTCCGTCTCTGTGACACAGTCTCTCCCCTCGGAGTCCTCCAGCGTGTCTTGCAGTGGGGAGCCACGATCAGCCCCCGCTGAACGCTTTGAGGAGGAGGGGTCTGAACTGGTAGCCAGAATGGGTCGGACTTTGTAGTGCTTCGTAGGACCTAAAAGCATCCTGTGACAGGGTTCCCTGGGATCGCCATCGCCTCTTCTTTACTCAGGTTCAGCAGTTGAATCGGTGCGTTTTGTGGAAACCTGGGCAACGTGCTCACAAGTTTGAGGAGGCTCAACAATGTGCGGGGCCAGGTGACAGGATGGGGCTGATTCGGAGCAGTCCCCAGTTTCTTCCTTCCTGTCACCCTGTCACTAATGCTCTGATCCATTCACTGCCCCTTCGCAAGGAGGAAAGGTCGATCGCAAATTTCCTATAATTGTATTGATTTAACACAGTACTTTTAGAACAGCTGGCTAGACCATTATTTAGAAAGACCTAAATTATTCTTCCAAGTAATTTTTTTTAGGCTTGAAAAATTCCCCAACAATACAGGTTTCTCCTGGAAAACAGTTAGAAAATACAAATAAAGGTAAAGAAAATAAAGATGACTAGAACTGCCATTGTGTTAAGATAACTAACCACCGCTCACGATTTGATAGGTATGCTTCTAGGCATTTTTAGTTTGCTCTTAACCAGAGTTCTAGTCGTGGTTTTCCATTATTACAGCCACGTGACCTTGGGCAAGTCACTCAACTTTTTCTCAGCCTCGGTCATTTTCTTCCCCCACGTAAAAATACAGTGCACCCTCAGTTCACCGGCACCCAGGGGGATGGGTGGACGCTGGATAAATGGACTTTTTCTTTGCTGATTGCTTGAGTTGCAGTTAACAGAGAGTCTGCTGTATCAACTTTGGGTTCTTGTGGTGTTCGAATGGGAAAATGAAGTTTGGAACAATTCTCCCTGCCTACCCCATGCTTGCTTCCACCACCCCTTATTTTAGGGATGAGCAAGTATTTTTAAGAAGAAGAGGTGTGCTGACAACTCAGATTGAACCATCACTCACGTGATGCCTTTTCTACTAAAATAGAGTGTTAGCACTCTTGAAAAACAAAACGAGTAACCCTTTGAATGTTTGTGCACCGTTTGGTTTTTAAACCACCTTCCAGCAGCCGTGAATGTTGACGTGCGAAGGTCAGTGTGTGTTGTAGTCGTAGAGTGCAGGGAGTGAGTGGCCCTGCTGCTCTGTGTCCCGAGGTCAGGAAAGGATGCTCCAAACACCTTTTGGGAATTACCTGTGAATGCTAGTAGGGAGCAGACTCCTGTGCCCTGGAGCATGACGGGCCCAGGTCCAGTGCGCAGCCCGGCCTGCTTAGTCCGCACGGTCTCTTTCCTGGATGCACACCAAGGTGGATGGTGCCCTCAGTGTGGTTTTCTCCCCACGGGACATCACTGAATCCTCTTAACTGTGGACATCTTGGCCCATCCTGGGAGGAGGAGAACTCATTTTCTTGGGGTCCTGGTACCTTAGGTCTTCTGAGTCAGGCCTCGTCACTGGCCCCAAGAACGTGGACTTTCAAGGCCCCACACGAGACAACCTAGCAGTCTAAAGGGACAAGCAAGTGAGCCAAGGACGTAAGTCGTGCGCGCCTGCGTGCGTTCAAAGTCTGGTACGTCAGAGACCCATTTTTAATGGGAACATGAGTTTATATAATCTTTCAGGATTATGTAAGTCTGAAACCCTATTGTGTAGAACTGTTTTGATAGAGATAAGGTACGTTAAAAATTCAATTGGCAGGACAGGAGAAGGGCATATGGGGTGTATGTTTGAAAGAGAAACTAAATATTCTGGAGCTTTAAAGTGCTACTGGATGTACAGTCACAGCCTTCACACGCAGGGCTTCGGCCAGACACTACCTTAAGTGGAGAGACCACCTCTGAAATCATCGTTCCTCAGTAGCCTGTGGCCCTCAGGGGGTCAGGGAAGCCACATAGGAATGCCACGTGATGGAGGGAACACTAAATATCCATAGAAGGAAAAGACTGACCCTTCGCTGATCAGAAGTGCAAAGAAGTAACGAAGCAGTATTTGAGCTCTAGGTCCTGGAGTGACAGGCCTAAGTAGCACGTAGTAAACAAAAAAGGACTGAGCCACAGAGACCCCGTGTCCTCAGTTGGGGATGCTGTTCGGAAAGTGGGTCCGGTTCCGTGTAGAGGCCCTCCGACCCGACAGGCGCCTTCCTGGCGATTGTGAGGCAGAGGAGTCTGGGCGGCCTTCGCTTTCTGGGTGCTTCCCAGCACGTGGCTGGCTGCCCCAGGCTTGGTCCCACATTCTGGGGACAGGCACTTCCCCTGAGACCCACCCTGAGTCACCGCCCTTTGCCTCCCTGGCCCTCACACAGGCCACATGGAGAAGGGCAGCCAGCCCTGTCATTTTGTGCCTTTGGCGCGTGTGAGGAAGCCCAGGGGGCTCTGCAGCCTAGACTCCTGGTCCTGTGTTGCTGGTGTTTCACCGTAACCCTCACGGCTGAACCGTGCTGGGCAGCCAGGTTAACAGACCGCCCTGCTCGGCGCTCACGTGGCCCCAGGGGGGTAGAGCAGGTGTCGGGGGCGTGCACGTTGGACCCTCAGGTGACCACATACATTACATGCAGGTGAATTAGCGAGCGACCCATGGCCTGGCTGGAAATACAAGGGGACTAACTCAGTATCTTTTCTGGCTCTTAAGATAATTCAGCTCTTGTGCTTAAATACACCTCACCTCACACCAGGCCGGTGGGGAGAGGTGACTACTGAATGAGAATGAACTTGGATGGCCAGTGGCTGGGCGTGTTGTGTGAGGGGCTGGAGGGGGATGAGGTCGGAGCCCCTCCTGTGCTCGGGGGCTCCCACTGCCCCTGCTTCCCAGATGGTGGGCACGGCCCGGGAGGGGCCCTGTGCAGGCGTGCTGGGCTTTGGCTCTGAGGACTGTGTATTTGGCTAGGGGGTGCGAGGCGGGTATCAACTCCCAGGCTCCCTAGGGGAGAGGGACAGCCTGAGTCAGCTCCCGCTGACACCCTCTTTGCTCTTTCCAACTCTCTGAAGGACGGAGGCTGCACGTGTCCAGGAGATGTCGCCAAAGCCTTTGGTAAGGAGCTGGAGGGCGGGGAGGACTGCCTGCAGCTGGTGCTGGCTGTGGGGTGGGAACTGGGAATGGGCTGGGAACCAGAGTGAGGAGGGGGAATTTGTCGGGATGTCTTGGGCCGGTCCTGGGTATTCTCTCCCTGGATTTCAGGCCTGATTGACCCAACCCCTGGCATTCCTTTTATTCTGGTTGGTGGCAGAGCAGCCTGAGCACCCAGGGATATATCTAGGCTGGGTGACATCCTGGAGTCCGGGAATGGGCGAAATCATGGCTGAGAAGGCAGGGCTAGAAGGCTCAGGGCCCCTGTGGAAAAGGACAGACAGCACCGGGTCCCGTGCGCAGTTAACGGCAGCAGGGCCGTCCCACGGGAGGACGGGGTTCCCAGCAACAGATTGTCACCAGAGGCTGGGCAGCCTGTTTCCCACGAGGGGGCAGCAGTGTCCAGCTGCAGCCGGGGAGGCTGCCACCTATGGCCCCAGCCCTGGTTTTTCTCAGGAAAGCACTAGAAGTCCGGCATCTCAACATGCCGTGCCCTCCACTTCACCTTTGCAAACTGTCGGAAGTCAGAGCGGAGCCGCGGGAGCAGGAGCAGCAGCGAGACTGCCACGGCCCCACCCTTGTCCCCCCACCCGGGCCGCACTGGCTGTGGATCTGCTCGTCTCTTTCGGTGGAGGGAGACGTTCTGTCGTGAGCTTCCTCAGGGGTGCCGGTGGCCCTTCCCCTTCCCGGTGTTCAGGGGTTCTTTCTGTGTCCTCTTCATTCCGGTTCAGAGTTCATCCTCTAGAATGCCTTCGGCCTAGGCATTGGCTCTTTTTTCTTTTAAACATGGACAGAGACAAAAGGAGACAAAAGGAAACGCGAGGCAGTGTCTCAGCAGCTGGGTTTGTAGCAGAGGCAGGTGACAAGGTCCGGGTCCCACACGTGGGCAGAGCAGGGAGAACTGGGACTCCGGCAGCAGTCGTGTGCTCACCCGTATGTAAGGACCCTCAGCCAAGGCCGTGTCTGGGTTTCCCGGTGGTGCAGTGGCCTGGCTTCGGCGCTGTCAGTGCTGCGGCCTGGGTTCGATGCCCAGCCAGGGAACCACCAAAACAAAAACAAAAACAAACAAACATGCAGAAGATCATTATGTAATATCTCAAGGCCATTTCTACCTTTGATGTTGGAGCTGCGTCATCTGAATACTGATGGCTGTCCCATCTTGGGCACCCCTGCTCCGAATGGGAGCTGAGGACACTTTAGAGTGACAAGTCCTAAGGAAGGTGCCTCGTAGGTAAGCGACCTGGCAGCGTTCCGGCACCTTTTCCTGGTCCGCTCTCCTTCTAGTATGCAAGCCAGGAGCTGAGTGAGCTGGAGGGAGAGGGACCGTGTCCGGGAAGAGGCTGGCTCGGAGGAGACACGGGAGTGTTCCGAAGTGCAAATAGCTGGGAGCCACATCAAAGCATTGCTGGAGGAGATCGCTGCTCTGTGTTCCTGCTGTTTACATCTGTTTCCAGGGTTGTGGTCATCAGGAGGCCTGGCTGGCCACCATGTCCCCTCTGCCCCCTTATGATCGTGGCAGGGGGGCCCAAGGAGCCAGCATTTGTGTGAGGGACCTGCAGTGAAGGGTCTGCAAAGCTTGTTGCCAAGTAGAAAGGTCCTCTTGTGCCTGCTAGCCTGCCTGCAGGCCAAGGGACTGGCCCGACAGAGCCCGCCGGTCTGTAATGCTGAACAGAAGGGACCGTGACACCTCACACAGATTCCAGAGTCCTCCCGTGTTTAAATCACCAGATCGAAGAGGTCAAGGCCACTCTTCAGGAGTTTCTGTGTTTGCTGCTCCTTGTCCTTCATCCTGATTACTTTATATACCTGTACCCTGATATCCTCGTGTTCTGAATGGGAAGCCTCATTAGGACTCAACTCGGGAGGCACAGTTGTAGCAGTTTCTTACTGAATCGTCGGTGGAGAGACTCCGCACAGCTGTCCATGGGCAGGTTGGGGAATGGGGGCTGTTTCTATTTCTTCTATCTATACCCTGTACCTCCCTAACAACTAGTCATTCTGTATCTCCCTGGTCCTGCACCTGTTCTAATCTAGCCCACAAAGGCACCTTCAGTACCCCAGTCTCCTCTGTACCTGTCCTGGAAGTTTCATATCATTCGGTGATGAATATGGGGTGTTATGGACTCTAAAAGTCCAATATTTATCACAACAGAGGTGCAGGTAGTTTTACATGATACACGTACGTACATACCTACAGGTTTTTCTCCTTCACGCCCAATCTCTAGTGTCGGCAGTTGGGTCTGTTCTGAGGTCCTTTCATGATCTACACAAACAGGAGGAGGGAGTGCTGAGAACTTAAGGTAGACCTGATGTCTGATGGGGACATTGTAGAGGAGTTACTAGGTATAAGCTTGGACGACATGCATTCTAAGGTCCATTCTTAACGTTTCTCTGATTCTAAACGAGTCAGACCTCTGGAAGGCGGTCGGTCACTCACAATGACTAAGGATTGTCCAGGGGGGTGTCACCAAGCTGCCGTAGGCCGTGTTTGTTCTCTGAGTGTCCAGTGCCCAGCTCCCTGGAAGGGGAACCTTCTTAACTTCTGTCAAAAGAGGAGAGGCTGCGCCTTCCTCCTGACTGTAGCTAGAGCGCAGGAGAGTTGGGGGTAGCAGTGGGGTCTTTCCAGAGCTGATCTTCGCTGAGCTGCTTTCTGCTGCTGCCTTTTGCCTCCACAACTGAAATTTAGGAGCCGGAGCAGATTTTGTCATGCTGGGAGGGATGTTTGCGGGCCACACGGAGTGTGCTGGAGAGGTGATTGAGAGGAACGGGCAGAAGCTCAAGCTCTTCTATGGGATGAGCTCCGACACAGCGATGAAGAAGCACGCGGGAGGAGTAGCCGAATACAGGTAAGGGGCGGAGCCTGGGAGGGGTAGCCAGTACAGGTAAGGGGCGGAGCCTGGGAGGGGTAGCCAGTACAGGTAAGGGGCGGAGCCTGGGAGGGGGTAGCCAGTACAGGTAAGGGGCGGAGCCTGGGAGGGGGCGGAGCCTGGGAGGGGTAGCCAGTACAGGTAAGGGGCGGAGCCTGGGAGGGGGTAGCCAGTACAGGTAAGGGGTGGAGCCTGGGAGGGGTAGCCAGTACAGGTAAGGGGTGGAGCCCCAAGGGGTAACCAGTACAGGTAAGGGGCAGAACCCGGGAGGGATAGCCAGTACAGGTAAGGGGCGGAGCCTGGGAGGGGTAGCCATTATAGGTAAGGGATGGAGCCCCGAGGGGTAGCCAGTACAGGTAAGGGGCGGAGGCCTGAGGGGTAACCAGTACAGGTAAGGGGCGGAGGCCTGAGGGGTAACCAGTACAGGTAAGGGGCGGAGCCCTGGCCCTTTGCCGGTGAGTACACAGGCTTCTCCCTCTTCCACAGAAATGGGATGGATGCAGATCTCAAAGAATGTCAGTGCTGTTTATCTTAAAGTTCCATGGCAAGGAGCTTGAAAATGTATCTTGCCTCTTTTTAAACAGCCACATTTTTCACGCATGCAGCATTTGCAGTGTTCGGGGCCCCCCAAGGCAGTGCAGAGCAGAAGTGTTTGGGGCTGGGTTGGAAATGTGACCCGAGCTTTGTGTGAGTAGGTCTGAGCCTGCTCTCCCAGTCCTGGAGGTGACACTCCAGACGTCCAAGGGGTGGGCAGGACTGTTACCCCCTTGCTTTCTGACGAGCCTTTGCTGAGCCCTCCCAGTAACCTGGGATCTGTGGCCTGGCAGCAGTTGAGGCTGCAGGAATGGGCTGGAAGCCCGGCCTCCCACTGCGTTAGGAAGCGGAGTGGTCTGTGCCGGCGCGCGGAGGTCAGGCCTTGAGGACGGCCATGCCTCTCCTGCAGGACTCTCTCACCTGCCTCTAGGCTTTGACAGTTGACACAGGAAGCATTTTTGGCCGTTTACTGCAGAAAGGGTGCTTACTTCCCCTTAGTTTTTCTTTTTAGATCCATGATCCCAAATGATAACCTGGCCTTGCGTCACTTCCATCTGTGAATGACATGCGTGTGTGTTTTCAGAACCTCGTGACAGAATATACCCACTACCTCCCTGCCCCAGACAGTCTGCTACAGCTTCTCCCTGGGGTTAGCCCTGATGACAGGTGACACAAAGTGGACAGGACAGCTCTTGCCTCCTCAGAGGGAGTCCGTGGTGAGCGGGCGGTTGCTTTTCTCCAGGAAGCCTCGGGCACTGGGGCGGAACCCCAAGCCCTCTCTGGCCGCTTCCACACCTACAAGCTTGTTCTGAGGACACGGGATTGAGATGCGTTATAGCAGGTCCAAGCCAAGCGAGAGGTTTAAAAGACAAAGAAAAGAAAATCTCCAAACTCCCCTGAGATGGACAGGCGGGCGCCTGGGCGGGGTGGGGTTGGCCCCCAGAATGCTGTTCTTCAGTGGGTTCGGGGTGCGGGGGACTGTGGGGGGGGCTCACCTCTATCCTCGTGCTCTTCAGCCTTTGCGCTTTGGTGGGAACCTCAATAAAAATGATGTCGTATGGGGAAGGCAGGGTGAGAAAGAGGAGTAGGGGACATTTATGCTGTCACCCTGGAAACCTCGGGACACTGCTTCCAGGCAGCCTCAGAAGGCCCGTTCTCCCCGGGGAGGGGATTACCGACACCTCAGTGCTGACCTGGACCTCTGGCCAAGAAGCTCAGGGCTGTACCACCGACCACTGTCACCTTCCCAGGCCCGTGCAGGGTCTCCTGTGTACCGACCGGCATGTAGGAGCGCCTGTGTGGTTCGGCCAGAGCAGCTCTGCCTGGACTATGTCTTTGCCCTCCAGCTGTTACGTCTGTTTTGGGTCCTGAGAAAAGCGGGCAGGGAAGGCTCTGACAAACAGAAGCCAAGAGGCCGAAAGAAAAATCGTCTCCTGTAATTTCAGCACAGTCTAGACCTAACCGAAAAGGAAATACTCAGGAGCGTCGGGACTCAGTTCGGGAAGCAGACTTGGGCCTTGGACCAGGAAGGGAAGTGCCAGAGGCAGTCGAACCTCAACCCAGAGCCTTGCACCAGCGTGCCTTCTGTCTGCCTGTCTCTCTCCGTCTCTGCTTCCCTCGCTTCCCCCCCCCCTCGCCGGCCCCCCTTCCCCTGGCAGTTTGCACCCTCCTAACCATTATCTCATGAGGACAGTCCTCCTATTTGACATTATGTTGAATTAAGCCGAGTTACTTAGGCTTTGCTAGGTCCTTCCTAGTCCCTAACCATTTAGTTACCACCATGTCGGTGGGAGATCGAAAGGACGTCCTTTGTACAGATGAGGACACGTGAGCATCAGCAGTAAATGACTTACAAAAAGTGCCATCACCCGTTAGCAGAGAAGCAATGATGAGAATTGGGATAATTTCCAGTAAGTCTCAGGACAGCCCCAGGCCTTACGAAGACGAAGTATCAGTCATTGCAGGCTGAGTGGGACAATGGCTCAGCAAGGACGTTCGAAGTTGCTTAGTGTTTGTGCCACGTGCCAGACCGTCTGAATTTCTAAACGCCCCTCGGAAAATGGGAAGGATGCGAACCGAAGGCCCGAAGCCCCTAGTGCCGAGAAAGTCCTTCTGCAGGGGTCTGCCGCACACCCAGGACGACGGGCGCAGTGACTTGAGAGAGTGCAAGAAGTCCCCTGGGGTAACGTGCCTGACAAAGGGCCCCCGGGAGAGACAGGCCATTCTGGGGGGATGCTCTACTTTGCTGGTGGAGCTTCCCACGTAACCTTGTAGGGTTTGAGTTGTTCGTTTTGGTGGTGTGGTCCTCCTCTTGCTGTCCCCTGCGAAGACACTCGGTGTCTGATCGGAGAGCTGGCCTGCAGGGGTGTGAAGCTCCAGGCTTTTCCACTGGTGGTCGGGGAGGGCGAGGCGCAGAGTGAGGGGTGTTGGAGAGGAACTCTGCAGGTCCGGCCTGCTTTCCCTGGGGCACTGGGGCTCTGGGTCCGCTGGAGAGGGGTGTACGCATTCAGGTGCTGTAGAAAGGTGGCGTTGGTGTCGTTGGGGCGGAGTGGAGGCATGGTGCTGGGAAGTATGTCGTGCAGGATGGCACGGGCCCATGGCTCCTTCCAGACGTCAGGCTGACAGAACGTTCTTTTCCTTGGCGCTCTGAGTAGGCAGTAGGGAGGTCGTGTGTGGGGTGGGAGGGACCTGTGCGTCCCAGATGCTGGCCGATCAGCTTGGCATTGGTCGCCGTGTGGGAATGGGGTCAGGGGCCTTGAGCTTTCTGAGTGCCCTGGGGCTGCTCCGGGCGCTCAAAGCGACCCTGCACGACCCTGCACGACCCTGCACGACGGGCTGCGTTCTTACGAGAAAAACCAGCTGAAAAGCAAAACTTCCCTTTTCTTCCAGAGCCTCGGAGGGCAAGACTGTGGAAGTGCCTTACAGAGGGGATGTGCAGAACACGATTCTGGATATTCTCGGGGGACTGCGGTCCACCTGCACCTACGTGGGGGCCGCCAAGCTCAAAGAGCTCAGCAGGCGGACCACGTTCATCCGGGTGACCCAGCAGCACAACACGGTGTTCAGCCAGCCCTGCGCGTGAGGTGCCGGCCCGCCGCCCCCCAACAGCCGCCCCCTCATCGCCCGCCTTCTGCTACAGCAGAGCCTC
>PVJL010004536.1:0-16170 GCA_004026885.1 Lyroderma lyra
TCTCTTTCTTCCTTTAGGTAGACTGCGGTGGTGTCTTTTCTCCCTCCTTACTTCCATGCTTTTCACTTTGGGACCTCTGCTGGGGGAAGTGAGGTCCTGAGCATGCCCCAGGCATGGTGGTGGCCAGTAGTTCAATGCTGTAAGCAGTGAATTCCTGAAACAGAGAGAGATTTGATTGGAAGCAGATCTTGGCCAAACTCTGGAAGCTCTTAAATGCCAGCATAAGGAGGTGAAACTATATTATAGACATTATACAGTCATTAATGTATCTAACTATCTGTGTAGGAAAACACAATGAGAAAAGGATAGACACATAGAAACAGAGATAAATACATATACCTTTGTGTAATTATATATCTACATATAAGTACAGTTGACCCTTGAATAACATGGGTTTCAACTGCTTTGGTCCATATTATATGCTGATTTTTTCAATAAATATATGGGAAAAATTTTTGGAGATTTTCTTATTACCATGAAGCAATCATATATTGCTGCTTCTTCATTTTAATGCATGAATTGTTATATCTGTAAATAAATAATTTATTTTTCACATTATTTTTTAATTTTTGATGTCTTGTGTCAGTAATAACATCTGCAGTGTTTTGTATCATATAAGACAATATTGATGTAGGTACTGACAGATGATTCATTTTGTAAACAGATAGTGCAAACTTACAGTATCGATAAATACAGTACAGTACTATAAATGTGTATTTTCTTCCTTATGATTTTCTTAATAACATTTTCTTTTCTTTAGCTTAGTTTATTGTAAGAATACAGTATACAATACATATACAAAATATGTGTTAATCAATTGTTTATGTTATCAGTAAGGCTTCTGGCCAATAGTAGGCTATTGGTAGTTAAACTTTTGGGAAGTCAAAAGTTATATGCAGATTTTTGACAGCACATGGATCAGAGCCCCTAACCCTCACGTGGTTCAAGGGTAAAATGTATCTATCTATCTATCTATCTATCTATCTATCTATCTACTTACCTACCTACCTATGTACCTACCTTCTTACCTAGCTTTCCATACAGCTATCTATGCCTATATCTATGACTGGAATTACAACTATATCTATATCCTTTTTAGAATATAGGGAGGGCATAGTGCTGAAGAGGAATTATAAAAATATTAGCTGGTTTCATTTCCTTTATTATAAGCATTCGAGATGGAAGTTTTAAGATGAAATGCCTATATTTAAATAATATAACTTTAACATTTAATGGTAGCTAGTAGATTCTGCAAAGAGCTTTAAAGATGAGAGCACCATACACTGGTTAATGAGAATGACTTCTATTGATGACAATAATATTAACTTGCTAATACACAACTGGGAAGGGAGATTTACAAAGGAAGTTTTTCCTATGCAAAAACAGGAGATTGCTATTCCTTGCTGTGGAATGTAAATTCAGAAATCAGCCTATTATTTCACAACTTTTAAAGATGTGACATATGCTGCTTGAAAGATTTTGTAATCGCTTTTCCTCTTAAGGAAAAGATATAGAATAATATATTTATTATAAAAATTATTTTTGGGCCTTACTCTTGTAAGTGTTAATGGTTGAAGTATTACAACTCTCTTAAAAATAGCAATTATATTTGATCACTCATTTTTAAAAATTCTTAGCTATTCTTTTACCAACCACTTACAGAGCGCCTACTTGTTTTAGGCATCATGCCAAATACCCAAAAGAAACACTAAATATAAAACAGTCCTTGGAGAGTCACAGCCTATAGGTGAGAACAAAATGCAGACAACTGAAATATGGATGTAGATTAAGGAGCAAGCACTATAGGAAAGAACCACTAGATCAGTCTAGAACATCAGTTCTCAAATGGTGCCACGCATACCTCCAAGGTTATGTCCTGGGCTGTTCAGGGGTATGCAAAAAATAAGCAGTAATGGTGAAAAAAACAATGTAAAAAATGCCAAATGTTAGTTATGGAACAATAAACGTTAAGTTTGAGTCAGTGTTAAGGGAGACACTTCAAAATTAGGTCACATTAGCAAATGATGATTGCTGAGGGTGTGTCTATGAACCCTTTCCCCAAACCGCTCTTCTACCAATCATTACACAGTTTGAGAACAAGATATTTGCAATGTTTCTAGAACTTTCCCGAACATATAAATACATCTATTGCCAGACTATTACTGACCTAGTAAAAGTAAGTGTGTTGTTTTTAATCATGATTCTTCTCAGCTTTTTTGTTTAATGTTTAAATACTTGATTATCATTATCAATATTTAACTGTATTATGACTATGGTAAAATTCTATCTGTGGTTTGTACTTTTAGTGCAGTCATTTTTCTTTCCTAACTATGACCTCATTTTCACATTTTACAGGCACTGATAAAAGTGTCAGTATTTAAAAACAGCTGTTTTAAAAACAAAGGGTTAGAATGTATAGAAATGGGCTTAAAAGGGGTACGCAAGTGGGAAAAGGTTGGGAACCACTGGTCTAGAGCAGGGTTGGCCAGTCTCAACACTATGGACATATTGGACCAGCTACTTCTTTGTTGTTGGGGGAGGGAGAACGAGGGGAGAAACTGTTTTGTGAATTGTAGGGTGTCAATGGCATTTGTCCCTTCCACTCAATAGTTGCCAGTAGCACTCTTCTCAAGTCATGAACATCAAAAATTTCTCCAGAGGTTACCAAGCATCCCCTGAGGGGCAAAATATCCTGCAGTTGAGAACCATTGCCCTAGAGAATCCTACGTATTTTTATAGTGAGAGAGATTTCTACAGATTTATTTTTCAATTATCATTGTTTTATTTTACTCATTTGTTTTCATTCAGCCAATATACATTTATTAAAGAAGTACTAGAAACTAGCCTATCCTAAAAAACCATGAAACCTGGCAGTGACTTGGCCTCCTCATGGATGAAAGTCCTTTCAGGCATCTATATCCAGAGCAGGGAGGTGCCCTTCCCAGTGAATATTTGCTTTGGCAAGTAATTTTCCTCCACAATCAGCTTATCCAGTTTCCGAAAATTCTTCAGTTGCCTTTCCATCAGCACTCGCAGACTCATATTTTGTAATAGTTAATGATCCTTGAATTGTTTAAACCACGAATAGCTAGAACTAAATTCAACACCGTAGTTGGGTCCAGTCTTTCCTTTCAACGTGGTGAGCAAACCTTTTGCTTTGGTCCTGATGGTCATGGTGCAGAGAGGGATCCACTTCTGTGTCTGTCATTTAATCCAGGTCTTAGAATTTTCTTCATGTCTGACATAGGATCTTGAATTTTTGTTATTCTTGCTGCCTTCAATGAAGCTTCTGTGACTTTGCTCTTGTTGTTCCAGATTGTAGCCATGGTGACACGGAACATGCCTTACAGGTGGGCAATAACCATCGCTGATTTTTCTACCTTCATACTCCGTAATCAATTTTCATTTTATTTCCAGGTCAATCACTTAATGTGGCCTTGTACAGGCAATATTAGCAATGGATTTTGTACATTTAGGGGCTGTGAAAAACAAACAAACAAACAAAGCATGAGATTAAATTAAGCACCAGAAAATATGATGCAATCAAGAGATATTGGTAAACACTAGATATATGAGATAGCTGCCAGCATAACATGGATACTGTTATGCAGCAACCTTTTTTTTTAAAAAAATAAGTAGAAAGAGTACACTTTAAAATAATAATAAAAAATACAGAATAGCAAATGCATAAACCAGTGACATAGTCCTTTAGTATCATTATCAAGTATTATGTAATTGTATGTGCCATGTTTTTATGGGACTGGCAGTGCTGTAGGTTTGTATCACCACAAATATGAGTAATGCATTGTTGTATGACATTATCATAACTGCATCACTAGGCAATAGGAATATTTTAGTTCTAGCATAATCTTATGGGACCACCATCATATGCACAGTTCATCATTGACCAAAATGTCCCTGATGGTCATATATGGCTCATGACTATATTTCTAATACCCTTAATGCCTTCCAATGAATCTCAGTTACCATGTGGTATCATTTCCTTTCAACTTGGGAGAATCCAACTTTATTATTTATTATAGCATAGGCGTGATATAAAAATATTTTTTTCAGTTTTTGTTTCTCTGGAAGTGTCTTTATTTCAACTTATTTTTGGTGAATAGTTTTATTGAGTATAGCATTCCTGGTTGACACATTTTTCATTCAGCACTTTGAATATTATTTCATTAACTATTGGTTTCCTTTGTTTCTGATGAGCTGTCAGCTATTCATTACATCATTGTTCCTTTGTATAATATATAGTGAATCATTTTTCTCGTTATATTCAAGACTTTTTCTTTATTTTTTGTTTTTATAATTATATACCTAGATGTGGTTCTTTTTGTGCTTTTGGATCTCTAAGTTACTGTTTTTAATCAAGTTTTAGGAGATTTCAGATAATTACTTCCAGTATTTTTCTGTCTCTTTTCCTCTCCTCTCTTTTAGGGACTCCCATTACATGTATGTTGAAATACTGGATATTACCTGGTGAGTCTCTAAAGATCTCTCCATTTTTCTTCCATTTTCCTCTCGTTCTTGATATTCAATAATTTCTTTTGATCTATATTCATGTTTCATCTTCATTCTTTTGCCATTTCAAGTCTGCTGTTGATCTTATCTAGTGAATTTTTCATTTCAATTATGCTCTTCAACTCTGTACTTTGCATTTGGGTCTTATATACAGTAGAATCTCAGGTAATTGGCACCAGTGGGGATTGGTAGATGCCAGATAAATTTAAGTAGACTCTCCATTAACTGGAATTCAAGCAATGGCAAAAATCTCAAGCAACTGGCAAAAAATTGCTTGAGATATTTGCCATTGCTTGAGTTCTGGTTAACAGAATGTGTACTGTAATTATTTAATACTACTTATTTATTTAGATATTAAATGTTATTTTATATTAATTTCATGTGTACAGCATAATGGTTAGATATTTATATAATTTAAATAGTGATCACCCTCAATAGTCAAGTACCCACCTGGCACTGTGAATAGTTATTACCATATATTTTTACTATATTCTCTATGGTTTATTTTATATTTTCATAACAATTTTGTAATGACTAATTTGTACTTCTTAATATCCTTGCCATTTTCACTGACTATATTCTTTATGCTTTATTTTACATCTTCATGACTATTTTGACTATTTTGTAGCTACCAATTTGTACTTCTTAATCCCTTCACCATTTTTACTCTGTCCCACAAACTCCCTTCCAGCTATCACCCCAATAAATCTAGATCCATCTTAGACCATACATAGTTGTTACAATATTATTGACTATATTTTTTGTCATACTCTACATCCTCATGACGACTGTGTAACAATCAATTTGTAATTCTTAATTCTTTCTCCTTTTTCACTCAGCCCAACCCCCTCCAATCTAGCAACCATCAAAATGCTCTCTGTATCTATGAGTTTGTTTCTATTTTGTTTTGAGTTTTAGATTCCACATATAAATGAAATCACATTGTTTGTTTCTGTCTGAAATACTTTACTCACCACAAATAAATGCCACTGCAGATGGTAAGAGCTCATTTCCATACTTGACTGAGCAACATTCCATTGTATATATGTACCACCTACTCTTTATCCATATATCCATCAATGGACACCAAAGCTGCTTCCATATCTTGGCCATTATAAGCAAGACTTTGATGAACATATGGATGCATTCAGTCCCTCAAAGTAGCATTTGGGTTTCTTCAGATAAATATCCAGAAGAGGGATCACTGGGTCTTTGTTTGTTTGTTGTTATAGCATTTGTTTTAAAGTCTATTTCATCTGGTGTAAGTATCACTACCTTACTTTTTGTTTGTTTGTTTCCAATTTCATGTAAGATCTTTTTCCTAGCCCTTCACTTTCAGTCTTTGTGGCCTTTTGATCTGAATTGGGTCTCTTGTAGGCAGCATACATAAGGGTCTTATTTTTTTAATCCATTCAACCATCCTATTTTTTTATTGGAGCATTTAATTCATTTACATTTAAAGTAATTGTTAATAGATATGTAGTTGCTGTCATTTTATTATTCATAATTTGATTTTTTTTTCATCTTAAAAAAGCCCCTGTAAGATTCCTAGTAATACTGGTTTGGTGGTGATGAACTCCATTAGCTTTTTCTTATCTGGGAAACTCTTTATCTGCCCTTTAATTCTAAATGATAGCTTTGCTGGGTAGGGTAATCTTGGTTGTGGGTTTTAGCTTTTCATCACTTTGAATATTTCATGCCAATCCCTTCTGGCTTGCAAAGTTTTTGTTCAGAAGTAGCTGACAGTCTTATGGGAGCTCCCTTGTTGGTAACTGATTTTCTCTTGCTGCTTTCAAGATTCTTTCTTTGCCTTTAATCTGTGTTATTTTAATTATGATGTATCTTGGTGAGACTCTTTGGACTTATCTTATTTGAGACTCTTTGTGCTTCCTGGGCTTGCATGTCTACTTCCTTCCACAAATTAGGAAAGTTTTTGGTCATTATTTCTTCAAATAGGTTTTCAAATCCTGCTCTCTTTCTTCTTCTTCTGGTACTCTTATGATGAGAATGTTGATGTGCTTGATGTTGTCCTAAAGGCCCCTTAAACTGTTGCTATTTTTATGGATTTTCTTTTCTTTTTGCTGTTCTGATTGGGTATTTTCTGCTTCTTCATCTTGTTTATATCTGATTCTGTCTTCTGCTTCATCTAATCTACTGTTGATTCTCTGTAGTGTATTCTTCATTTCAGTTATTGTGTCTTTTATTTATTTTTTTATGCTTTATAACTTCTTTTTTATGTTTCTTATCTCTTTGTTCAAGCTCTCTCTGAGATCATTGAATGTTCTTATAACCAGTGTTATAAATTCTGCATCTGGTAGATTGTTGACTCCATTTTAGTTTAATTCTTTATCTGGAACGTTGTTCTGTTCTTTTATTTCAAACATGTCTCTTCATTTCCCCATTTTGGCTGCTTCCCTGTGTTTGTTTCTATATATTACATAGGACTTCTATGCCTCCAGGTCTTAGTAGAGTGGCCTTATACAGTAGGTGTCTTGTGGGACCCGTGGTGCAGTCTCCCTGGTCACCTGATTGGGTGCTGCAGATGTGCTCCTCTGTGGGTTATGTGTACCTTCCTGTTGTAGTTGAGCCCTTTTTGCTGTTTGCAGGTCAGTGAGAGGGGTTGACCCTCAGGCTGATTGGTTATGAGGGCTGGCCATGACTAGAGTGGGGGAGCTGTTGTGCAGGGGCTGATTGTACAGAGCAGGATTTGCTTTAGCAGGGCTTTTGTGGCTGTCCAGTCTGCCTTTTAGGTGATATCCTTGGAGGTGGCTGAGTGATGCTCCAGGTTTGTCTGAAGCTGGTTGCCAGGCATGTTAGCCCTGGAGCCTTCTGTGAGGGTACCTGCTACAGGCCAAGTTCAGCCACAGCCTGTGCCCTGCTTATGGCTACCTGGTATGAGCCACTAAGCAATCCACAGATGGCAGCTACCTGCACTGGGCTTGGAGGTGCCTCAAGATGCCAATCTCTCAACCAAGGCCAGTTGTTGTGAGTGCTGGACTTAAGGCTGTTAGGGCTGCTTAGCTAGAAAAACAGGATATGGTGAAGCCAGATACTGCTTGTTTGGGCTTTGTGAATCTTTGAGAGATTTAATGAAAATACTCAGTCTGAGCTAAGGCAGATGTATGTATGGAAAAGCCACTGGAAACATCTTGAGTATGTTCAAAATTTGGGTGGGGCAGGGTCTCAGAGAATCGCTAAGGTGGGGCAGATGAATGGTGATAGCTAGTTGCATGGAGACTCAGATATGGTGTTTGCTGTTTTCAGCATGCAGGGAAGGGGAGGGCCTTAATAACTTGCCTAGACTTATCTTTTAACATTTGTCTCTCTCATAGTGTGCAGCTGCTGATGTTGTTGCCTATTTGTTCCTACTTTTGTTATTTAGCCTAGCTTAGTAAGGGTCCATCTTTATAATGCAGTGGTCAACCAATGATTAGGGTTCAAGTTTTGTTCAAACACTTGGAATCCATTAGACTTCTATCCTGTGCCAAATGAGTTTGTGTGATTGAGAAACACATTCAAATTTGCAGTCAGTTCTCAAGTCTCTCTTGGTTTTTACACTTCACAAGTATCCTTAGGATCTCTCCCACATGTGTATAGTTCACGGTAAACCAAAGATGTGAAGAGGAAAGCTTATCTTAATCATTTTATTATGTTCTAAATTGTAGTTATCTCCCCACTAAACTTCTAGCTAGTTGGCTGCTCATCTTAAACTGGAAAACATATTGGTGGTCTAGAAAAGCTCAAGTTCTTAGAGTTTATCCCAAATCTAATCTGCCATTTAAAACTGTGAATAAATGTTTGCCTGTCCACCTACTTCCATCTCTGTCCAAGGCAAGTGGCTTTCCTTGAAAGCAAAGTTGCTGTTTTACTGTGTCTAACATAAGTTGATATGGCTATAATTCTTGCCAACCAACCTCAGGAAAAGTTGTACAGGAGCAGACCCAGGCAAGAGACCACAGATTCCCAAAATGATCAGTTTTTGTGTTTCAGAATAAATGTTTATTAATTTATTTTCTGCCTTTGGTAATTTTCTGCATGCTGAAACAATTTTAAAGGACAAATTTGTCCAGTTTTATGCTTTCTTTTTTTGTCTGTGAAGGGAAATCACCTGACCACTTCAGGTTGCCATTATTAGAAGATCAAATCTGTTTTTATAACGTATTTGCTGTAAAGTAGCACTCAATAAAGATGTATTTAGCATAGTTTATTGAAAGGTAGACACTGTGCAGAGACCCTTCAGAGAGTGATAAACACTATATCTCAGGATGCCAGGTTATTTTGGAAGCTCATAAATGTTTGTGTTACTGGCATTGGGTTTCTGGGTTACCCAACATAAAAATCGAGAGGAATCCTCAGAAAAATTTCCAGACAGATTTTGTAAGTTTATGCTGAAATAAGGGAAATAGCATAGTGAAAAAGAAGGTCCTCCAAACTAGTTTGGGGGTTGGCTCTGCTCAGCTACTTTTATAAGCTGGGGACAAAGAAGACTTATGCAAAGGGCAGGTTTTTGAAAGTAGAGGCTTTCTTTACCGGTTATGTTGCCTGGTAACCATATTGGGGCCTGTACTGTGGGGCAACATGACAGATTGCTCATTATTACCATTCCAGGATGGTCATGTAGTGGACAAACCTTGATCAACTGAATGCAATAGTTTAAACATTTGTATGGAAGTGGTTAGAAAAGATAAAATCAATTACTTCTGCATTTTTGTGTAGGGTGATGGCATTCCTTCACCTCAGGCCCAAGTCTCTATGCTCTCTCATTTGTTGAATAAAAAAGTGATCTAAAGCACAAGTCAACTTTTTCATTGGTTTTATAAGACACAAAAATTGGAGATACTAGTCTAAAAAATCTTTTGAAGCTTTGTTTTGATAATAAATGTATTGATTTACTTGAGCCATTGTATTAGATTCTGCTTAGAAAATGAAAATCCCTTCCTCTTCTCCATCTTAAAAAGCCTTTTCCAAAGGTTGAAAACCACTTGTTTTTCATCTAAAAATAAAAATAAAAAAAGCAGAGAGACTACAATGGAGGTAACCTCTCCATGAAATGGCTCCCACACCCTTCTAATTGAGAGTTTTGCATAAGCTTATTGAAAAGTTTGGTGATATTCAGAGAAATGTATCAACAAATTGGTACTGTGATTAATGACCAGATGTTTCCATTTAAGGATTTATAAATTCTAGCTCTGAAGAAAGCCATCTTGATCTGAATTGTTTGAAGCTTATTATTCTCTTTTGAAGATTCATTCTACCTGAAACTATACATCAGCAGCATCAGATTGACAGCCTGAATCAGCCCACAGATATGTTTTATTGGGTCTAAATAGTACTGTAACAGAATCTATTTTCAATATTAAAATCAGAACTTTATGTAGCAATACAGACTCCTTCATTTGAAGATCTCGTAGCACAGCCTTATTTCCCCAGGCCAGGGTTCCCCAAACCCCAGGCCATGGACTGTTTTCAGTTTATGGCCTGTTAGGAACCCTGCTGCACAGCAAGTGGCAGGCAGTGAGTGAAGCTGCTCCTCCTTGCTTGCATTACTGCCTGAGCTCCAACTCCTGTCAGATACGCAGGGGAATTAGATTCTCATAGGAGCGTGGACCTTATTGTGAACTGCACATGCAAGGGATCTGGTTGTATGCTCCTTATGAGAATCTAATGCCTAACGATCTGAGGTGGAGCTGAGGTGGTGATGCTAGCACTGGGGAGTGGCTGCAAATACAGATTAACATTAGTAGAGAGGTTTGACTCCATAGAGACCATAATAAATCAATTTTTTGCAGACTCATATCAAAACCCAAGCTCAGGGTTCCCGCTGATTCTGCTTATGGTGAGATTTATAATTATTTTATTATATATTACAACATAATAATAACAGAAATAAAGTGCATGATAAATGTAATGCGCTTGAATCATTCCAAAATCATACCCTCACCCCACCCCCACCCCCCGCCAGGTCCATGGAAAAATTGTCTTCCATGAAACTGGTCCCTGGTGCCAAAAAATTGAGGATTGCTGTCCCAGACAACAATGAGCCTCAGTCCCTTCAGAAGGCTCATGAGTTCTCCTCTCCAGGTTGCTTCTATCTTGGCCTAGCCAGCCTGAGTCCCTTTTCATATGACCACCCTGACACTGTAGACATTTGATTTTATGACTTTTGATCTGTGGCCTCAAAGGCCAGAATGCTATCAGGGGACATGCTGGTAATCAGTGCAGTATTAAGCTGCATGTATTTATCATAAAAGAACTTGTGTCAGGTAGAAAGCATTGAAGAGTACAGAAAAATTTTGTACCCAGAGTGTGTATATGTGTGTGTGTGCGTGTACGTGCGCGAGTGTGTATATATATATGTGTATATATATATAGAATTATAATGATATAATGATATAAAGGTCATTCATTTATCTATTCACTCATTCACAGAATATTTATGGACTGAGTGGATGTGCTTTACCATTGTCTCCCTCTAAGATCAGAGCCTGAAGTATAATGAATGTAATATAATAAATGTTCCATTCATAATAAAATGTGTTCCATACACATTCTGCAAATAAATGAACAAGTAAATACATTGCATTCATTTTATTTCATTTCCCTGGAAAATTAGATAACTTACTTCTTCAATCTCTCATCTATCTTCAAATTTTGATTTTAATTGATTTAAAATTGTTGTCTAGTGGCATTAATAAAGATTTTTATGCTTTGTGAATGAAAAAAAACGGAAGGAAAAAAAAAGACCCTGAAATATAAGACATTTTACTTGTAATTGAGACTAAGCTGTCTACTTCTCATAAGGCAGAAAAACACAAATTGGAATTGGGTAGCTTATCATTATAAAGAAGACTGCGCAGCCTTCTAAATTCTACATGAAACCAGGGAGAGCAGTATTAGAAACCAGAATGAGCTCTTTCCTCTAGAAGCATGCCAATCCTATAGTAACAGATTAGATAGCATGCAAGATACAAACCAATCTAAAAATAGGCTGATGCAAGTTCCAGGATTATGTGCTAAATTTACGATCTGTAAGTAGCAAGGATATATATAGATTTAAAATTTAAGATCAGATTCCTTTCTCTACTTATATTTTAAATATATTATAGTCAGAAACTGGTATCGTAAGCTCGTGTTCTTAGAACTCTGCTCTAAAAGGCATGGCTTTGATGAAAGAGGAGATAGAGAACGAGAACTTCAGAGAAAAGTCTGGGATTCTGCCACCCAGCTCCCTGGCCCTGGAAGGGTCCATGACAGATGTCTGGGAAGGGGCAGGTAAGTGATATTCTTTATTTTTTTTCTTTTCTTTTTGGTATGTGGGTAGCTCCCTGGCTGGGAATCGAACCCAGGCCGCAGCGCCAACAGCGCCAGCACTGAAGCCTTAAACCACTACACCATCAGGGAACTCCCTGTAAGTGATATTCTTGATACTTGATGTTTTTCCAGTAGTTAGAATGTTGCTTTAGTTTTAAATCTATACCTGCTGCTTAAAAGCCAGTGAGATTCTAGTTAGAATTAAGATATCCCAGCAACAATGTTCATACATCATGTAACATGTAATATCAATCCAGACATATGTAGATATTTGGATTTAAAAAGACAGTGGAGGGTCACAAAAAAAAAAAAGTATTGGATTAGGAGTCAGGAGGTCTAGGACCCAATTGTATTTCTGATTCTGTGTGACTTTAGCAAACGGGCTTCACTTCAGTGAGGTACTGTCCCCTCTTTGTGGCAGACCCCCAACACTTCCCCCTTGCTACTATCTCAAGTAAGTCTCAGAGGAAAAATAATATTCAGTTTATTCCAGACCTGCAAGATTCACAGTTTCCTGGCCAGTATTTTAGACTCTAATTCAGACAAGAGATTCTGTTTTTTTTTTCTTTTAAAAATCAGAACTAGAAATGTTCTCAAGTGAAGAAAACGGTTTGTTATAGAATTAAAAAAAAGAAAAGAAAGAAAGAAAAGAAAAAAAAAAAGAAAACCCATTCATAATCTGCAGTAGGATAAAGACTTGTAAAATAAATAAAAACGCACGAATACGAAATGAGTACGAAGTCCGGTTGCTTGCTGGCCATAAATACCTGTATACGGTTGTACTTTCTAATTGCTTCACTTGCAACAGAGGGAAATAAAATTGTGAGAGTGTGAAGTGTATAAAGGATTCTGCCGCTCTCCCGGGGCTCAGAGACCTACAGACTGGAGAAAGTAAGTGAGTGCCTTCCTGACCACTGAATTCCTCACACTTACTGCAAGTGAGTAAGCTCGAAGGAGGATGTTACTGAGTCCGATCTGCCCTTCCTAAAAGAGGACTGACACCGCTGGGGAGACGGCGCCACCTAGTGTCCAACAAACACTCTCCGACGATCATGGCGGTAATCGGCCCCAGCAACTGCTATGAAGTAGGGCAAAGAAAATAAATCCATCAAAGCTGGCGAATAGAGAGAAATGCCAGCTGAAAGCACTTTGGACTCTTGATGCCTTCAAAAGCCAGGAAACTTAATCCTTGCCTTATGTTTCTTCTTCTTCTTCTTTTTTTTTTCATGCCCCCAAAGCAGCCAAGCTCATCACGAAACCAAGGGAGGTGAAGCAGGTCACTAAGTTTATAATGCAGTTAGTAACTGGTTTTCATTTTTTTCTCTGCATCCTGGCAGCAGGAGAGAGGCAGCTTGTTATAACTTCGAGGGGGCTCCTGGAAAGCCTGCTTGCTGGGTGTATTTCTGTAGGCGTGGGCTCGCTGGGAATATTATTAACTCACGGAGTCACGGATTTAATAGCATTTCTTCCACTTCATTCAGCACAGCACTAAGTTCCAGGGACTCCGACTTCAGCACGCTGCAGACACACATTGTTCCTGATAGCATCGCATCTCCAGAGTCCCAGGTGGGTCCCAACCACGCAGCCTGCTTTTGCACACACGACGCCCCGCCCCCACTCCCACGGCGCCGGGCTTCCCGGCCCAGGTGTTCTGCACCTGCTTACGGACCTACCGGGTTTGCATCTCTCTCCCTCCCCGCTGCCTTTCCCGTCTCACTCTCCTCCCGTGCGTTCTGCTCACTTTGCTGTATCAGAATAACTCATTTTGGAACACCTACCCTGTTGCAGGCGCTGTGCCAGGTGCTTCCCACACAATCTGTCATTCGAGAAGTTTCTACGTGCCTGTCCTGTGAGGAGCCTGTGGCTCCTAGAGAAGGCCCATCAGGGCAGTGGAGCGATCTGCTCTGCCTCAGGCTGCTCCCCGTCTTCGGGCGTTTCTACCACGTCCAGGGAGCTTCCGCCGCGGTACCCCGCGCGCTCCCCTTGCGGCCCCTCACTCGCCCCTCCCAGAAGAGTGGAGGAATGATTTCACCTGGGGGTGGGTTTGCAGGGAGACTGGAGTTCGTGTGGGCTCTGGGAGCGAGGCTGCCTGCGAAGAGCCTGAACCTGGGCTCTTACCCTTTTTGTACATTTCACAGGGCCGAGTTGGACCCTGAGCGACTCATGACGTGAGGTGTGGGGGCGCAAGTCTGTCCAATTGGGGTTCAGCGAAGAAAAGCCCACTCACCCACATACATAAACCACAACCGCCACTGTCTACTCTGTCGGTGAGAACGGTGATGTTTTCATCTCCTACCTCTCTTGGTTAGGAACTTGGATGTGTTCTTTATTGGGGCTTGAACTCCTAACATTTAGCAAAGTATTTCACTGTTAAATACAGAGCAGGGGCTTGGGATTATTTATAAGTCCGGCTTCAAATGATTCAAACCCAACTGAGTTTTGTTTGCCTTTTTTTTTTTTTTTTCTTTTTTAATTCAGAACCAATTTGTTCTGGTGTAAAGAATGTTCTGGACTGGCAATCAGAAGATAACGGGCTTGATTCTGGGTTTGGAGTCTTCCAGCGTTGAGAGCAGCTGCTCTTGGCTTTGGTTTCCTCATCTTGCTTCTGTGATTCCAAGGTCAAGGGGCCACACTCTGGAGACACAGTGAAGCGACCATGCACATCTCTGTGCGAAGAAGAAGCCTTGCACCCACGCAAAAGGAGCTGCTGCTTGTTTAACTGTCCCCTTCTAGGCAAAGTGCCTGTTGTTTTCTAGAGCATCCAGGAAGCATTCCAGAACGTTCACGGAGTGGAAACACTTGCCTAGGAGCTGCTCGTTGCCTCTGCCACACTTAGGAGCAGGACGCTAACCCCTTTTATTTGTCGTTACTCACCTTGGGCAGGAGGCAGCCAGTGTACTAAATTTTTTATTTTAAGCCCCACATTGGGACTTATAGGTTGACAAATTATTTTCTTCTTGATGTGTGAGTTTGTTTCCAAGGGACTCACTTCGAATCGCATTTAGTTCTGCATTTACTAATTTGGCTTTATTGGGAAGAACGACACAAGGTGGGCTGTGGCGAGAGTGTAGAGCTGAAAGTCATTTAGAAGAAAAGTCTAAGAGGGTCGCAGGTGTGTCGCCTCTGCTCTGATAAAACACGCGTAGGAGATGGGAAGAGGGATGCAATCCGGCCTTCCCCAGTGCTGTCGCCACAGCCTTGCTCTTTACAGGACCCTCACCGTAGTGTTAGGGCATCTGAGCACCACCTCAGGCGGTCATCTCCTTTGAAATAATGACCGGCCTCTGCAGGCCCCCACACACCGAGCGCCATCTGCACCCCGAGTGGCATCCTCCCACTTCCATCCCAAGTTTACCCCGCTGTGCCGTGGAAGAGAGTCAGAATGGGCACTGCCCTGGATTCACAGGGAAGAGGAGGTTTGGGATGGAACACAACGAATGGGGCACAGGCGGGTGTCGGTGCCAATTGTGGAAACCTGATAAATGTTCAGACATTTGGTTTACAGTGTGTAGTTATTCTTAACAGTGGGAAAAGTTCCTCCAATTTTTTTTTTTTGAAATTTTTGAAAAAAGAACGTGAGGCCTTCTTAAAGAAGATCATTGCAGGTGATGAAACTTGGGTCCATCGTGCTGACCTCGAGAACAAAAAGCAGTCCGTGGCATACCACCCTGAGGGATCACCTCAGCTGAAAAATTCAAAACTCAGGCCTCAGCTGGGACGGTCATGTTGACTGTTTTCTGGTCTGAACACCCTTCCGTTTCGATGTGCATGGGGTGCAAAATGTCAGCACCTGTGTGTGCAAGGTCAGGCATGATGGAGGGGGGGTACCATGTGACTACACAGAACCGGTTACATCCAGCTATGTGTACTGTAACAAAAAAATTACAGTGGAGGCAAAATTTATCAGCCCGCCCACGTATATATCATTGTCCCCGCCTCAGGAGTGAGTCATCCCAAATTTAACACTCTGCAGTGAGCTCCACGTGCTCTGCTCCAGACCTGCTCCTCTCTCAGCCCTTTTCCCAGCCTGTCCTCACTACCTGCAGATTATTCCAGGTTTTGACCATTTCCCCCACTTTCCTTACCTCCATCCTGGTCCCAATTGCCTTCATCTCTTGCGTGGACGTCTGCTATAGCCCCCTCCGAGGTCTCCTTGTTTTCCTCTTGCCCTCTGACCTCTTCTCAGCTGAGAAGCTTATTTGGTCTTCTTAAAATATGCCGGTGGGTGGCACCGCGGCTGCCGTGGTCATTCAGACATGGGCCTCTTGCTGCCCTCTTCCCTCCCTGCTCTCATCTCCTGCTTCCTCTGTTCCTGCCACACTGGCCTCT
>PVJL010004536.1:16270-117620 GCA_004026885.1 Lyroderma lyra
CGCCCATGCGCGCTCACCGCCATGCGCGCTCACTGCCCATGCGCCCTCACCGCCGATGCATCTCACCACGATGCGTGCTCACCACCGATAGGTGCTCACCGCCGCCTCTGCTTCTCGTCCTCAGCACTTACCACTATTTAACTTACTCTACATGCTACCTATGTATACGGTCTCCTCCGTGGGAATATAAGCTCCTCTGGGACACAGATTTCGTTCCCAGTTGCTTGTCCAAGAAAAGCCAAGTGCTCAATAAAATAAGTGTTCGTTGAATAAAAGAAGCAAGATGAGGAGGAGGAAACAGATGGTGTCAGACCTCACCTCATGTGGGTATGGAGAACATTGAGCTGATAGCTGGTTATTGAAAACACAGGGCTATGTTCTGAAATTGTATTATTAGAAATTTACTTTTTGCTCAGAGTTGTTATTTAACCTTATCTGATCAAACAGATATTTAGTGAGAAACTGCCATGTCACTGTGCTGGGGGATGAGGGTACAGATACAGTCTATGTTCTTGTGTAGCATAAGACCAAGGTGAGACCTTTACATATAAGTAGGTCATTTCAACACAGAGTGGATAAACAAATGCTTAAGTGTGTCACCTGGGTTAAACAGTTTAGGTCACCTTAGTAACTTTTAAGACACACTTACCAGTTTCTATAAGAGGGTATATTTTGATTGGCAGGAATAGAAGAAAGAAATTATATGCATCTACTTAAGGAGCACATCCCAAATGAGCCTTCAGAAAGATATAATTGAAGACAATTATTGCTAAATAATACTGTGATGGCCTGCCCTCCTCTATTAAGAACTTCCTTTTTACTTTAAATAAAATGTATGCACTCTTAGTGCCTAGTAATCTCTCTCTGCAAAGAGGTTTTGATAAAATCTATTTTTCCGTGAAAGAAATGGTGTACAATATGACTGACCGGATGAGCCTGGTCTTCACCTTAATTTATGCATACAGCCAACAGCTTGTCTTAACAACACCCTGGTCTGTCACAGCACCATTTTGATGTGTGGTTAGTAGCCATTTGCTACTCTGCTCTCTGACAGCCTGAAATTCTGCTTCAGTTGTTGGCTGGGTACACTGAGGTCATGAAACTTCCTAAGCAAAACCAGAAGTGTTTATGTAAATTGGGAGTTTAAAAAAAAAAAAAACATCACAATGCTTTGTTGAGAACTAAAACTCCTTTATGGAATCGGCTCTACTTTTCTAGGGAGCTACCTTGAATTCAAACACTTAGCCATCCTTTGTGTGCCCAAGATGATTTTTCTAAGAAGTATTCCCCAGCATTTCTCTCCAAACCTAGTCTAGATGGAGTGAGCCTCTTGTGTGCCTACAACACCTTACATTTCCTTTATTGTGGCCTATCCAGGGTCAGGCCAAGCTTTGCAGGTTGAGTACAGTCCTCTAGACTGCCAAGTTTGCCTAAGACTTCTGAAACCAGCTGCAAGTTTAGGGGTCCCCAAGGATACCCTACTTCAGACCAGATGGGTACAATTTTGCATCTCCCTGAGGACTCCTTCAGGTTCAGTAATTCTCTAGGAAGACTCATGGAACTCACTGAAAGTGTTATACTTAACCAGCCAAAAGAAGTGACGCATCGGGACAAGGCTGGGAAGGTTCCAAATGCAAAGCTTCCGTTGTCCTCGGGGATGTGTTACCTTCCTGGCACATCCGTGTGTGACAACGGGCAGAGTATTACCAACCAGAGAAGCTCACCCAAGCATCAGTGTCAGAGTTTTCACTGAGGCTTCATTACGTAGGCATGGTTGATTAATCACTGCCACATGGCTGACAATCTCCAGGCCAGGCTGATGATGTCACGTGACTCACACCCCAGCACGCGACTCACATGGTTGGTCTTTCTGGCGTGAGCAGCCCCCATCTGTGTCATCTGTCAGCATTAACTATCAGGTGTGTTTTGAGGGGCCCCCAGAAATAACAAAGACATTCTAATTATGGAAAAACCTCAAGAGTTTACAGATCATCTCCCAGAAACCAGGAACAAAGGCCAAAGTTTCTATTACACACAGTCCCTATATCATTGTATTATGGCTGCACATGTATCTATTTCCCCAATTAACTTCTTAAGGGCAGGGAATGCGAGGGCTGTCTGGAAAGTATCCAGCCATGTAGTATGAAAAATAGAGACACTTATGGCTGGAGTTTTTTCCAGACAGCCCTTGTACTCTATCTTATTTATCATTGTTTCTGCATTTAAAACAAAGAAGGTGCTCAAAAACTGTTTGCCAAATAAATGAACAACAAACTGCAATTATTAGGCAAATTTTATACTGGTCTTAATTCTGAACCATTACCATGATGGAGTTGTTAAAATCCTAAGGCACATGTGGATAAGACTGTTGTCCTAGTCTGGTTTCTACTTGATTCCTTTCAACCTACTGATTTTCTCCTGTATCTCATCCTGGTCCACTTCTCCCATGCTCCAAAGCCAGTTCAGGGCAGAGAAACAGCTCTTATACTGAGATTGATACTCTTACTGCAGTGTGGGAATTAACAAAGTCTCTATCAACTGTATTAATTTTAGCTCTAGCTGCTAGCTGCTACACAGATCCTTGCAAGGCTGGAATAATACAAAGTTTCCTTTCTTAAATGCTTGCTCCACAAGAACCTGCATGCTTTACTTGTTTTAATTCTTCCTGCAGCTATGGAATGGCTAAAAAGCGGAGTGATACGTGGCAGATGGATTTCAACTGCCCTGACTTTCACTGATATGTGAAAGCTACTTCCAGCCTGTTATTAAGTAGTATCTCTTTTTTTTTTTCACAAAGTCTTTCTCCCTCTTTATGACTCAAAGCACCTTCATTCTGTGATTACTTTTTATATTGCATTATTAAATACCTCCCTGATGACCCCAAATACACCGACCATGGTGGGGTAAGATTTTATGTTTAACCGTTTCATGCCAGCTACCATGTGTGATAGAGTGCTGAGGACAACAGTAGAAAATGGCAGGTGGGCCTGGGCTTGGAGGAGACGCAAATAGCAAACTGTCCCTCTGAGGGCTCATACCAGGGAAGGAGGAAGAGCTGGCAGCCATGAATAGGTGATTCTCTGCTCTGACAGTGGCTACTGGCGTGCTCCTTCATAAGGGTCTTGCTATGCCAACGATGAAGTTGCATTAGCTTGCCAGCTGCAGAGTGCACATTCTTTTCTGGACTTGGGCTTGCCCGTGGTTCTAGGGGACATTTAAGGAGTGGGTGGTGGCTAGAGGCGGGTTTCGGGGACAGGTACAGGAAGGTATTTAAATAGGCTAGGCCTCATTTCTGTACATACAAAGCAGCATCCCCATGAAGAGTTAAAACAGTTTAACAATTGCTTCAATATCCCATACCCTTTCCAGAAATTTGAGAAAATAAAGATAGGCAAAGGATGTTCTTATCCTTACAAAGCACTAAACCATGCATGTATTCAAAGGACATTGGTTTTATCCGAGGTCATAAATGTTCCAAGTCCGGCTCCCGAGGCACCTGTGATGTGAGGGACCATGCTGGCCCTTTTCTTCCTCGCACCTCTTTCTCCTCCTTTCCTCTTTGGATGCAGAACAATAGGGGCACTGAGACAATGGGGCAGGCTTGCGGCTTTTACGGGGAATGTGCTGTTGGCGGGTGGAGGGCCACCTGAGGGGATGACAATTCTGTGAAAGGTGAGGTGACGGGGAGCCCAGGTGCTGTCCGGATCCAGCCCCTGACGGAAAGGCGCACTTGCTATTGTGTGTGTGGAGTAACAGTGACATCCTGTGGCCAGTCTGGTTGATCTAAGTGGCTCCTTTATAGATGAAAAAGGCACTGAAAGGTGAGCCCTCGTGGGCTGCTGCACACAGTACACAAAAGAGGGCAGGGCCGCATTCCCAGCCCGGCTTCCCAGCGCCTGAACCCCGGCCGCCCGGCCGACTGGGCGGGGGAGAGTCCTCAGACAGAGCTCATGTCTGCTTTTATGCCTGATCAATTCCGGTGTTGCCACGTGAGTGGTGAGTGAACCATAGTAACAACCGGAGTGAGAAAATAGTGACAAGAAAGAGAAGCACTTCACCTTTTTCAAAAGCCATCCCAGAGGATGAAGGCAGATAATCCGTTACTTAAAAATGCTGAAATTGCTTGACATTTCGCTTTTTTTTTTTTTAACACAGTTTTGGATGGAGTAACTTTATTTTGACCTTAAGAGAAATGAGGGCTGGGGGAGAAAACAAGTCTGATCTTAAGCGACTTTAAGATTCTTATGTCAGCAGGCCACGCAGGCCACGTGCACGGCTGTGCGGTAGGGCCAGGAGCTCTGTGACGCCGAGGCTCCGCCCTGTGACGCCGAGGCCCCGCCCTGTGACGCCGAGGCCCCGCCCTGTGACGCCAGGCCCCGCCCTGTGAAGCCGAGGCTCTGCCCTGTGACGCCGAGGCTTTAATGTGCAGCCTCCCCTAGCCTCACGTGGAGGTGGGACCCTGCAGGCCCCTGATCTGGGGTGTGAGGGGAACGAGCGTGCAAGTTCAGGGCTCAGGCGTGGTGGTGGGTGTGGCTGAACAAGCTCATTCTACACGGAGGTGCCAGCGTCTTGCGGCTTCTGTCTGTCCTGACACACCCCTGCACCTCGGCTCTTCTCTAGGCGTCCCCAGGGTCACTGCTCAGGGAATAAGACAAAGGCAGCTTGGAAGCTAAGGGTTTACGCTCAGGAGTTACACAGGTCTGGGTACCAATCCTAGTTTGCCACTCGCTAGCTCAGTGACCTTGGGCAAAGTTACCTGCTCAGAGCTGCATTTTTCTCGCGTTTAGGAAGAAATGAGTAAGCAGCCCTTCTTGAGGGGTGGGGACGAACATGTGATGCTGCAGGGCGGGCACATGCTGCCTGGGACAGTTTAAACCCCCCACGGGAGCTGCTGTCCTGGTCTGAAGTCAGGTTGGGAGGAGGGCTCCCTGCCCCCACTTCACTGAACATGAGCAAAACGTCTCTGTTGACTACCATGGCAGGTGTGGGTAGGGGGCAGGAGGAAGGGAGAAATGTGGGTGTGTCAGCGTGTGTGTGTGTGTGTGTGTGTGTGGTGCTGGTGGGTGATTTGTGGGGGCAATGTGTGTATGTAGTGCAGGGTGTATGTGTGGTGGAGGGTGTGTTGTATGTGATGTGTGCGTATATAGTGTGTGTGTGTGGTGTGATGTGTGTGTATGTGGTAGGGTATGTTATAATATGGTGTGTATGTGATGGGTGTATCTGGTGTGTGTGTGAGCTGTGTGTGGTATGTATATATAGTGAAATGTGTGTGGTGTGTGTGTGTGTGTGTGTATGGTGGTGTGTGTGTGGGGAGGAGGTGTATGTGTGATGTGTGTGATATGTGTGTGATGTGGTATGTGATGTGTGTGTATGTGTGTGGTGTGGTGTGATTGTGTGTGTGGTGTGTAGTGTGTGTGTGATGTGATTGTGTGTGGGAGGTGTGTGTGTGATGTGTGTGATATGGTATGTGTTATGTGTGTATGTGTGTGATGTGGTATGATTGTGTGTGGTGTGGTGTGGTTGTGTGTGTGTGCGCGTGCATGTATGTGATGTGTGTGATGTGTGTGATGTGGTATGTGATGTGTGTGTATGTATGTGGTGTGGTGTGATTGTGTGTATGTAGTGTGTAGTGTGTGTGTGTGTGCATGTGCATGTATGTGATGTGTGTGTATGTGTGTGGTGTGGTTGTGTGTGTGTGGTGTGTGGTTGTGTGTGTGTGTGTATGCATGTATGTGATGTGTGCTGGGTGTGGTGTCTATCTTCGCCCGTGCTTGCACACACATCTTCACTGACCCATCCTGCTGCAGCTCAGCTTGGGCCATGTGCCACGGAAGAGCAAGATGTCAGGGCTGCCCAGAGGTGATCTACAACACTTAGGATAGGAGAAATGAAACAAGAGTGCAGGGACAGGGGTTGGGTAGCCAAGAAAATGCCAATAAAAAAAGGAAATGGAGAGGATTAAAGTAAGTCTTTCAACATGGAGTATTCTCCTAGGCCATTTTAAAGTTCTCCAAAATCATGATAACTTAATTCCTGTGTCAATAACGATTTCACATACTTTTTGTCTGGAGGCAGAAAGAGGGCACGGCAAAGTTTCCCCCCACGGGGCCAAACCTCTCAGTTTTAGTCCTTAGGTGACTTAACCGACAGCATGAAAGGGATGGCTTGGAGCTATGCAAGTCTTTGTCCTAGTGGATCAGCCAATCGTGTGGGAAAAAGTGGTAATTTCTTAATCTCTCCACAGAAGAGAGTCCCAATTTCCTAAGTTTCTCTCCTTCTCTTACCTTTCCTTCTTCTGTCTTTTCTAGGACCTCCCAATTTGAGGGGGTGGCTCTTGACCTGCACAGATGGCATTTACTGGCTTTGCTCACAAAAGTTTTGCCTTCCAACGTTCTCACTAATTTCTTTATGCCTTAGGGCCACCACCCTGCTTTTCAAGTTGCTCTCCAGTTTCTACTCATGCTAAGTGACAGATGAATTTCCCATGTCCTGACTGTAAAAGAAAAACCAATCTGTTGGAAGATAGGTTCACTTAGGTGTCCATAATATTAATAGGAAAGGGAAAATAATGTCATAGTATCTATTGGAGAGACAGAGAATGTGATGACCGGCAAAACAACCACAAGGGTTGAAGTTCTCAGAAGGTATTTGAGGAGCATCTTGGCTTGACGATGCCTGTCGGGATGGGAAGGCAGAGAAATAAAGCAAACCAAGTTTTTATTTGCATGGATGGAGGTCTGTCCACCCTGATCATGTGAAGTCTGAGTCGGCCATCCCCACAATTTCGCCTTGCCCTTCCCTGTTTCTCTGCATTTGGGCAAGGAAGACATTAAGGTGGGCCAGTCTGCTCCTGACATGTGAGAGACAGAGATCTCTTTAAGGGAACAAATGCTTCAAGTTTCTGATTATACAAATGACAAAGCTAATGGCACTTCACATTTATTTGTGAAGACACATTAAACCCAGTTTAACACACCCATATTTACAATATTTATGTGGCCCAGAAGAGTGAATGCATTGCCAGAAAGAGCTTCACGTCATCGATTTATGCCCGGATGGAAAGCTCCAGGGCAGCCTACAAATGACGCTAGCACATGTCCCCCCTCCCAATCCTTTCCTTCCTCATCGCCACAGGACTGTTTCCCCAGTTTAATGAGAAGAGAGAAGGCGGAAGAGGCACTGGTGGGTGGCTGGCCCTTAGGATTTTCCATTCCCTCCTCCTTGCCTCTCCTTCTCCAAGATGGAGCAAACATTAGAAAAGATGAAAGAGTTTTCCTTTCATGTGAGATCCAAATACATAAGGTCTGACTTGTTTTTGAGTGTCAGTAGGGATGGTTTGGGTTCGGAGAGACAGAAACCCCTCCTGCTGGGATAAACACTATGTGACATGTTTTGGCTCCTGTCCTTGCACAGTCTCTAAGTTGGGGGTCTTCAGGGTATCTCTAGTGGTCCACTCGTATAAACCAGGCCCCGTTTCTTTCCTTCTTTCTGCTTCACCCTCTACAGTATCAGCTTTAGTTCAAGATTGGCTCCCCTCCTGGTCACAAAATGGCCACCAGAGTCATTGGGGTGGCCACATACCTGCCAATCCATGGAGAGAGGTGGGGTGGGAGGGTGAGAAGACAGTGTGCGTATGTTCATAATCAAGTAAGTGTTACCTTTCCCTCTCCGATTCTCCCTCTCCCTCCCTCTTTATCTCTATCCGCCCCCTCTTGCCCTCTCCCTCTCCCTCTCCATCTATCTCTATCTTTCTCTCTTTCTGGTGAGAACCATGGAGATAAATGCCAGGCAGCTTTCTGACTAGATAAACTTAGGTTCTGTGCCTATCTTGAAAAGAGTGTTAATGCCCAGGGAATGTCAGGTGCTGATTAGCTGATGCCACCAGCCCCTACTACTCCTGGAGCTGGGGGAGCCTGGGGCTGGGTAGACAAGTCGACGTGGCTCCAATCACATGCTCGACTCAACACAGAAGGGAGTTCCACTATCTCCTCCTTACTCTGTTATCATAAACTCTGTTCCTTCGCCATCATCCTGTGTGATAACCCACTTGTCTGGAATGTACACAGTGTTAGGACTGACACATACCTGTTTTATGAAATCAACAATCTATATTGTTGGTTATTTGAATTGTGCCCACCGAGTCTACAGGTCCCGTTGACGGCAGTTCTGGGCCTGACACTTTAGGTGTCCTTCTGTGGGAAAGACCTCAGTAACTTAAGGGGAAGCATTGACAATAGTGCCTCACTTGGTCACTGCTGTGGTCACTTCTTCCTGGAACAGAACTGGTTACCTGGGGTGAAGCTATTTAGGGTCTGGGAGGTGGATAAAGCTGTATGTGCCAGGTGTTGGAAGCGTGAGCCAAATGGATTCTTCTATTCTGGAATATCTGCTTGAGATCTGGACCGTGGGCAGAGCAAAGCCTCTCAGACAGTGTGCTTCTCTCTTCTGAACTAGGTCGGCCATCACCTGTCTCCCTCCTTCCCCGTCCGTTACTTTCTTTGCACCAGAGAAGGGAAGGAAATCAATTCACTGACACTTTCATGCACAAACAGGTTTGTGTACAAAACGTGCAAGTGAACAGGGACTGCACCTACTTCC
Organism: Lyroderma lyra; assembly: GCA_004026885.1. Lineage (NCBI taxonomy): Eukaryota > Metazoa > Chordata > Mammalia > Chiroptera > Megadermatidae > Lyroderma > Lyroderma lyra. Next base: position 24,869 of record PVJL010004536.1, read on the forward strand.
TGCTGGGGGGAGAGTGAGCAGCGTTCTAGAACCAAAGCAAAAATAAAAATGCAAATCCTCTCTGTCGAAAAGAGAAGTGCGCGTCACCTGCAGTGATTTTCCGTGGTTGTCCAGTGGATAGTTGAGCACTAAGTCTTGCCCGCTGATCAGGGATCATCTAGCATTCCCTGGCAGGGAGGGAGAGGGTACCATTGAATTCTGACCATCATTTTCTACCTTCTCCACTAATGAAAACTGAGAAGAAAAGCAGGGCAGTGGCACATGCTTTTCTACCTGGTGAGCAAGGAGACACCCTGGGGACACTAACAGCCACCACCCCTGCGGTCAAGTAACAAGCTCACATGATCTCAATGGCAGCTTCTGGAAGGCCCAGGGTACATGTGCTAGTGCAGGGCAGGTTATTGGGGTGAAGAATGCAAGGGGCTGACAAGGTCGCCAGAGGCCTCACATCTTGCAGGTGAAGACTCATTGGCTCGTTCTCCGTATGGGCACGGGCAAACTTGGGTTTGGGTTTCTTAATTCTTGGAGTTCTGATTTGTTCTGATACAAATGCTTGGATGCCTTCTCAGCTGATTTAGAGCTTTCAAGATTTCTCTTGCCCGACAACCTCCTTTGCTTTATACACCCTTTTTGTTGCTCCATTCATATATTTAATCACTTGTGCCAGCTTGAAGCAATTCTGTTTCTTTAAGGTGAGATTGTGTATTTCTGTTCTAATTGATTACGGGTTGTTTTTACAGCTGAATGATCAAACACAATCTTCTTTCGGAGACGTTCGTAAGGGGCACTTCGTTTTTGACCTTCTGATCTGTCTTTGACCACTGCCTTTCGATTCTGGACGTTTCCATTTCGCCACTTCCTCTTGGCTCCCCTTTAAATCTCCTACATCAGATGAACCTCCACAACCCACCTCGCTGGATTGATCAGCTGAATGCCCACTAGCCTGGCACAGGCTCCACGCCCCAGCCATGCCACATAGGGCTGGTGGGGGATTCCTCCCATGCTTAGCTTTGCCTAGAAGATCCTCCCGGGTGAAGGAAAGGCTGAGGCTCCTCACTCTGCTCCACTTCTTTCCTCTTCTCTCCCAGGGGTCAGCACCCCTTCACCTAAATCCCTGCTCTTTCAGTACTTTCCCCCCATCTTGGTCTCACTTCCGTTTAACTTTGGGCCACAACTTTGCCTCTCACTGTCTGGTGGTAAGTGTGCCTTCGAGGAGAGCCCAAATCTTCCCTTCAGAAGGCTTTCCCTGGCCGACATCCTGACCTCTCATGGCTTTGGGGTGAAGGGTTCCAGAATATACCATCCCAAGATAGGCCACTTTGGCCTGAGGATGATTTTTGAGATGAAGGCAATTTAGAACCAACAGATGCAGGGAGAAAGCTCTTTAACTCCCCTCAACTGCTTAAAAATGAAGCATACGTTTTCTCTTTTGTAAAGGAAATTCCATTTATAAGTGTTTCTCAGAGAGCTACTTCCCAGAGACAACTCTGATCCTCTGAGTGGCTCGCCTGCACAGTCGACAGCCTTCGTCTGCCATACATTTCCTCCCCCACTTGTCCTTTGTTTAGACTGGGATGGCATATGAACCTCAATCATCTGGCTGCCTCCTTGAGTCTCATTTCTCTGTGAAACTTCCACACATAAGTATCTATAATAATTAAACTGTTTTTTTCTGTTATTAATCTGTCTTTTCATTCTCAGGCCTCAGCTGTTAAACCTAGGAAGGTAGAAGAAAAAAGATTTTTTCTTCCCACAGTGGCCATAGAAATTCATTCTGAGCCATCATCCTTGACCATATCAGTCATATGTAGAGTCGAGTCTCAGTTAACAGGCACCCGTGGGAGTTGGTAGATGCCGGATAAATGTAAGTGGACTCTTCATTAACCCGAGTTCAAGCAACTAGCACCCTCAAGCAGCTGACAGAATCTCAAGCAATCGGCTTGAGAGTGCCGGTTGCTTGAGTTCCAATTAATGGAGCATCTCCTGTATATTATAAATGCTTCACCTCTAGTCTTTAAAAATGTTATTTTATGTATATGTGACTGAAGCCCCCGTCCTTGGGACTGGTCTCTGCTTACATAAGAGGTGTTCCTGCCATCTCCAGGCTTCTTGTATATCCCGTCTCAGACAAGGGTCACGCTACATGTTCCAGGCTTTGCAAGAGCTCAAGCTTCAATAACGATTTCATCACAGATTCCTCCTGCTTCTGGCCAGTGGCTTCCCCTCAGCCTATCCACTACTTTCTAGGCTTTCCTTTCTTATTCAAGTGTCTCTCTCTCTCTCTCTCTCCTGCTTGGTGCAGGGCGTGCTGGAAATGTATTAGGAGAAGATGTGAAATGTGGCAATTCTGCTAAGGTTAGAGAAATCCTGACTGAGTTGTAGTGAGAAAACAGCTTGTTAAACACCAGCCGAGGCAGAAGGTTTCGTCTCATTGGAACTCTACTTATTCAATGCTTGAACAGCTCTATTAACAGCAGGAACCTGGGAGTGTCTCCGGATACAAAAGGCAAGCATGGTAGATATTAAACTGGCATTCATTTATGGGAATCCATTTTGGGTACTTTTCTTATTTCTCTCCTGGGAAGACCTCGTTGGTGGCATCTTTGAGTTAGAAACAGTCATATTTCAGACACTTACATCTCTTGCTTAGAGGAAAGATCGGCCAGATTTGAAAATAAAGTTGATATTCCTGTCATAGCACTAAAAGAAAAAAATGCTCACGGAAAAAGAAAAGAGAAAAGAGATTTCTGGATTTGTTTGGTTTTTGTTTTTCCACTGAGCAAAACGTCACGTGTATTTGATCTGCATTTCAAAGGGTAAAGTACAAGCACGGGATGTGAACCTCAGTCACTGGAAGAGTGTTGCAGTCAACAAATTAATACAGACCATGTCTACCTGCTCTCCATTTTGTCCTTCTTGTGCCTACTATTGATTGATATACCTTGGGGATGAGATTCTTCCGACTCAGACATATGCAAGATCCTAAAGAAAACATCAGCTTTAAGAGGGAATAGAAGAAATAGCAGCAGAAGCAAAAAATCACTCATCTTTCATTTATAAGCGCTGCTGAACATCTGGAGAGCATGCAGCTCCTTTAACCTCTGGAGTGCAGGAGCAAATGAGCACCAAAGGGCAGCCCATGCTAATGTGGTGCCATTAATTTGAATACGATAGAGGGCCCTAGAATAAACTCCTTCAGAGCCTCAGGGGTATTCCTTTACACCTTGCCAGGCTCCTTTGGGCACTAGAGGTCCTGCTTAATGGGGGAGGAAAATCTTTGGAGTAGTTGAAGAACGGTGAAGATATCCTTAAAGAGCAGCGCTAAGTTCAAAAGAAAAACGTATAATCACTGAAATGAAAATAAAAAGTGAAACCATGAATAGGAAAAGTATGTTTTGATCCATGATCCATGGAGGTGTTATTGAAATTTGCTTTTGCAACTATTTGTCACTCAGCATTTATATAATTTTAAACCAAATGTCAGTATTCTGTGGAAGAACAGAAGAAACAACGTGTATCATGAATGATTAAGGTGAAGTTCATCTTTAGGGGGAGAGCCTAAGGTCTGGAATTTAGTTACAATTCCTTAACTTTTTCTATCACCTCTCTATGGGCACATCATCTGAAATTTTTTCTCTGCTTTAAGAAGAATAGAAATGACGATGATAAACCTTGTTCTCTTTTCCTCCTCTTTGTGGTCTCACGGGATAACGTGAGCACAAGGGGGAGTTGCTACGTATAGAAGCCTGAAATAAACACCCAACGCAGGAATTAGGGCCGTGCAGCAGGTGCAGCAGCGGCTCCAAGTTACTCACAGGGAGGTATTTCTAAGCACGCCTTTTCGTTCTCACCGGAAAGGTTTGCCCGCCCTTCCCTAAAGCAGACGCTCCTCACTGGCCGCCAGGGGCCGATCTGGCCCCCAGCCTGGACTGGTTGGCTCCTGCCAGGTTTTGAAATTTTTTGATGTGGTTGCTAATGTTGACCAAAATATCAAGATATTTGATTGCTCTTCAAAATGGAAAAAATTGGCAATGCTGGTGCCCTTAATCCGACAAGGCAAGCGTCAACTGGAGAGGAGATTGGGTGGAACTCCTGGATTTTGTGTTCTCTCTCTGGCTGCTGTGCTCATTTGGGTTTGTTTATAGGCATCGGAGTTTGCGCTGCTTGTCTAGAGAAAGCTAGTGAGGGTGTTTTGCAAAACATGGAGTAGCCTACTGTATTCATCAAAGTTCTCCAAAACCAATAGGTTGTGTGAAAATAAAATAATCAACCAATCAATCAGAAATTAGTTAAAGAACTGGCTCATGATTGTAGAGGCTGAGAATTCCAGCACCAGCACAGCCAATGGTGTAAGTTGCAATCCAAGTCCAAGTGCAAAGGCAGGGAAACACCAATGCTCCAGCTCGAAGTCAGGCAGAGAGCAGGAGTTCTTTTGTCCTCAGCCTTTTATTCTCGTCGGGCCTTCAAGGGAGTCTAGGAGGCTCACTCACTTTGGGTGGGCAGACGGCTTTATGGTTTTACTCATTCTATGGAGTGAAATGTTAGTCCATCCAGAAACAGCCTCACAGACACGAGACACACCCAGGAATAATGTCCAACCAAATATCTTGGCACTTACACGCCCAGTCAAATGCACACGTAAAAGGAACCATTACACACACCTAGCCGATCTCCTATGCGTTCGTGATTCCTGTAAAACCCTGACAAGGCAACTTGGTTGGGAGAGCCTCTCCCAGACACAGGCGTCTAGAGTGAAAAGGGCTGGAGAGAAAGTGTCAAGCACGGCAGATCCCGGATAAAGAAATCAGTGGCTGAGCGACTGCACTTGCCACGTACCCGCTCCAAGTTCTCTGGGTACAGTAAGTCCTCACTTAACACCTGTCGATAGGTGCTGTGACTTTAAGGGAAATGATGTCTAACCGAACAAATGTTACCATAGGCTAATTGATATAACCAAGGGTTAAGTTCCTATAGCGTTTTGTCAACATTGTAATAAAATGACATAGAATGAAAACATTATTTGAGGACCTGTGCTATCTCTACTTTGGATGTGATAAAGGCCGACGAAACAGGTCTGGAAGTCCATGGACCTGTGACATCAGATGCCCACCCAGCGAGGTCTGTAGCGCTCCAGGCACAAGGATCCTGACTAAGTAAATGGGTGTGGGAGCACAGACCCCAGAATCTTCCCATGGAAACACCGATGAAAGCCGGAGGCTGTCCTTCTGGGACCTGCTGGCCATACTGCCCAGAGGCTCCCTGGGTGAGAAGGAACAAATCATAGCACCTGGTCCTTAAAAACGGCAAGAATCAGTGAAAATCATTTTTTTCACTCAAAGGCAAATTTAAGCGCGTGGTGGTCACCGCTGTCTCCGTGTGCTGTAAGTGAGCTGGGAGTAGCCATGTCAGGTGGAGTAGGTATTTTTCATCAAAAACCTTGAAAGGAGGCAGGCATGTATGCAATGCTGTCTGTCCCAGGAAACATAAGAATCATATAAGTTAGTTAAATTCTCTTTTATTGACTACTGTTGAAGCATAGCTGTAGACAGTTTCTTTTTCTTCCTTTTATAAAAATCATTGAAAACGAATGACCACTTGGTGGCTGATTTCCATCAGCATTGTTCTGTTGTTTGATGCAGATCTTAAAATCCTTGCCCCGTTTGCTTTTTGCTGGTGTTCCTGCCTGCTCAGCCCCCTCCTGGGCTGTGGGCATTCCTAGCAGGTCTCAGAAAGAACTAGAACAGCCGCTCCACTGTCTCTCATTGAGAACTCCCTCTCCAGGGCCCTTGCCTACCCCCTGCCCTTCAGACGGGAGGCCAACCTGTCCAAGTGGGCGTGAGTGGTCATGATTTAAGCAGTGCCAAGTGCTCCGCTCTCCACTGGGAGCCGAGTTCTCTGCCTTGTAGCATTCCTGGCCATCTGGGCTGGGAGGCGGAGACCACCGTGGCACCAGAATAACCTTGGCCAGTTCTTTTGAAACTTCTGCTTCAGGAATTGCCATGCCCAACATTGAGGCATGTGACACCAGGAGCGCGTACACTGTGTGACCTGGAGGGGCACGGTCCTATTCTTTCACCTGCAGTGTCCCTCTTTTCCAGCTCTGCCCCCACTCTCACTTAGCTTTCTGCCTCCTAAGCCTGTGGAAGGAGTGCTTCCTTAGAAGGATGTGGGGCTGGGCTGAGTGCGCGTGCATGTGTGCGCGCGCGCACACACACACACACACATGCACACACACACACATACACGCACGTGCGCACACACACACGCACACGCGCGTGCACACACACACATACACATACACGTGCACGCACACACATGCACGCACACACACACATGCACACACACGCACGCACACGCAATGCCCACTTTCTTCATCAAAGGGAAAGGGCTCCCAGCAATAGCAAGGAGGCTCTAATTCACTGTGTCCTGCAGGGAGCAGGGGACAGTCAGGCTGGGCGGAGAGTTTGAGAGTTTGATGAAGTCTTGGGAGAGGAATGCTCTGGGGTTTGTTCTGCTCAGCTGGAAGTTTTACTCTATGTGTTCTCCGTTTCCATTACTCTCTTTGTCTTCAGGAGCAAGTTTTCTCTTTCAATCTCTTCACTGGCATCAGTAACCACACACAGCTGGCTTTTACCCCTAAAGCTTCCAACCATCATTAGCATATTATCTTTATTTCACATTAAATCTGATGACCTTTCATGGTCTTTCAAATTGCACAGATCCTTAAGGCTATAAAAAGTAGCCTTTTTTTTTTTAAGTGTGTGTGTGGGGTTTGGGGTTTGGGAGCATATGATTTCACTTCTCTTGCCACCACCCTAGTCGAAGATACTGGATTTGTGCAATAGCCTTCTAACTTGTCTTCTTGCTTTGACTTTGCCTTCTTCAATTTATTATTCAGAGAGCAGCCAAAGCCATCATTTAAAAATGCAAATCATATCTTTCCCTTCGAGTAACTGAACAAATATTTATTGAGTACCTACTATGTGCCAGGGACTATTCAGGTGCTAGGGTTGTGCTGAATGAGATAAAGATCCTACCCTATCTATTTATGAAACTTACATTTTAATGGCTCCCACAGCTGTTAGGGTAAAGTCACAAGCCTTAAAATGAATGATGAAAAAGCCGGGCCTGGTCCAGCCTCTGCCCAAATCCCAGCTTCATCTTGCACCTGTCTCTCCAGCCCACTCTGCCTTCCACCATGCTAGGCTATGCCAAGCCCCTCTCCCCTCAGGACCTCTATGCAGGCTGCTGACTTTCCCCCATCCTGTCACCTGATTTACTGCCATGTGACTTCCACATCTCAGCTCACTGTCCTTTCCTCTATGATATTTTCTCTGGCCCTTCCAATCAAAATGCAGTTCCCCTCAGATATTTTCCCTCTAATCGCCCTTCCCTTTTTCTTTCCCAACCCAATGTATTTGATGATACAAATACTATATGACTGATAGCTGCCTTCTCCACTAGACTGCAAGCCTTTGGAAGGTAGAAATCTGGTCTGTTTTCTATGTTGTTATATTGCCTTGCATTTTGTTATATCAACAAACATTTGGAGAGTGAATGAATGAGAAAAGTGGAAAGTACACGTGAACTAAAAATGACTTTATAGATACATCTTAGAAACATTTAGGTTTTTACAGAACTCCTCAAATTTTAATCTTTCTTTTTCTCTTCTATATCTTTTTTTTAAAAGAGAAAGCTTTATCCAAAATTATATTTCATGGCTGTCAAGCATGAGAATTGTCTGACATTTTATGTACTTGCCAGCTAACACGTTGGTTAGTTATAGTTTCACAGATTCTAACAAAAGCCACGAGCCTCTTGGGTCAGAGACAATGGATTTTATTACTCACAGACAAGCAAGCAGCATGGGCATCAGTATGTTGTGTCAGTTCCCCTTACCCACTATTGAAAGACAAATATCACCATGCCCACATCCCTCAGGAATGACGGGGATGGGCCCAGACAGATATGTTACGAAGGAGGATTCCTGAGCTTACAGAACTTAAATCTTTGATAATGGAAAGTGCATGCCTGCCTTTTGCTCCAGAGGAAAATACTAACTCGATCTTCTACGACTGTAAGCACATTTGCCTTTTGTCCTGGAGGAAGACACTCTGTGTTCCAAAACTGCTTTACGAACACCCTGGAAGGTAGTCTGAGTGGAAGGCATTTACTGCAGTGCTCACAAGAGGTGCAGAAACACTGGAGAACCATGGAGAATTTCCATAACAATATCCTTGTTTCTTCTACCACCTTGACTTCTGGTGGACTTCCGATGAGTATGCAAATCTTTCGGCTATTCTGATTAATCTGACAGAGGCTGGAGCCAAATTAAATCCATTTGTTCCATACAGCATGAAGTCTACTATCAACAGGACAACTTCAAGCAGTAGAATGAGGGCACCTTGAAGTAATGACCTCAACCATTACCCAGTGTCCTGGATCCAACCAGCTGAACAAATCCCATAAAACAGAAATCATTCAACTTGGAAAGCCAGATGACTTTCTCCTTAAGTTTCTGAATCAATCTTTCCATTTGGCCTGAGGAATTCATCCAGCCACAGGAGGATGTGTTAGTGATTGCACAGGCTTTGGCTGAGCCCACAAGGAAGAGGTTAGGGCAAATGTCTCATCGATAGCAATCCTGGCCAATGAACTGAGGTTGAACTTCAAGACCTTCAAGAGCCAAAGTGGTGTCACTGACCTCTTTGGCCAAAGTCAGGGACAAATTTTAGATCATCTTTTCTCATTGGATGACACCCATTCCAAAGAAAGTTTCCTGCTGGTTGTGGTTAAATAATGTCAGTTATCCCTCCTAGAAGAAGTTTCCGCAAATAACCTCAGGTAGCCTCATTTTGGAGAGAACTCCCCAGTCATCTGAGGGCTATGTGATTTATTAGTGATAGTTCCTGAATCATCAGACTTGAAGTTTCTTATGACCAGCCCTGAGAAGCAAGGTAACACCTGGCTTTCACATTTGAGGTACAATCCCAGGAACATCCATGGTCCCCCTAGGAAGGAAGTATTTAAAATCAATGCCCACTTCTCTCAGGTAAGACTTACATGAATTGGAGGGCACAGACTGACAGTATTTCCAACTTGGCCTCCCAACTGGCTGTTAGAAGAATTTAAGTTTCCCAGTTCAGTTCAAATGAGTATAATCCTTATTTCTGGCCTGAGCATGAGTAGTCCAACCTACTTTGGTTGTCTGTGCTATCAGACAGGCGCCATTCATCTGCCCCATGGAATGACTGAGTGATGGTGACAGAAATAGTGGTATTGACAGGTATTTTCATTGATAGGTGAAGAAACTGGAGCGATCCCCTGCTGTTTTGCTATACTTGTCAGAGCCATCAGGGGAGGTGCGCAGATCTAAAAGTCAGTTAAACTTAAGATGCATCCATCAGTTTGGTAAAGCTACAACAGAAGTGTTTCTCTTCCAGGGTCCAAGGGAGTACATAAAAGACAAATGTCATTAGAGAACTTCACTCCTCCATCTCTCCTGGATTCTGAGATGTTCTCTCTTCAAGGCCTAAGGTTGTTATTCTCCTTTCATGGCCACAATAGTGGTGTGTCCCATTTCAAGAGCTATAACATCACCCTTGTCTTAATCACCCCCTATTTACACCCAGATCTTTTATTCAGGGGGGTCAGGTGTGAGAGACACAGGTCATTTTTATAAAACTTATAGAAACTCATCTCCCGCACCTTGATATGTGTGGGCCACTGTAGTGGGGACTCGGTTAGCAGTGCAATCAACCAAGCGGTCACCATCCTTACTTTCTGTGACCATGACAGTTCAACAGGAGAATTCAAATCCAGTTTGGGTCCCATGGACCACCTTTTACATGTGCTACTACCCAGAAAATGGACAAATCAGACTGGCCTGGGGTTTTTGTTAAGAGAAAGAAAAGAATTTTATGCTCAGGAATAGTTAGGTGGAATCCAGAATTTTCAAAATAGGTTCATACAACCCCCCCACCCCCACCAACCATTTTAATCCAAATTATTACCCTAGAAGTGGCCAAGGGAAAATACTCCCTTTCTGGGAATAGCCACATTCAGTGATCATTGTCTTATGAAAATATATGGACCAAGAGGAGGTAATGGAGGCCTTTTCAAGTCTAAACAATACTATGTACCTGTGGATGGTAGAGTATGGAAGGTCTGTTGAATATCTTGACTATTAGCCTATAATTAGATAGTTTTTATGATAAAAGGTTCATTATTGTCATACTCAATTCATCTAGAAAGCCCTGCACATGGCATATTAACTTGGAGGGCTACAGTGTGGCCTTCCTCACTGGAAGATGAATCGTTCAACTTTTGGCAGAAGTCACTAGTCTGGCACACAGTGGGAGCTTATGCATCAGAAACACAGTGTCCTTTCCTTTGTGCCTAGTACATGATGATGGACTTGTGGCTGTGGCTGGGAAGATGATGGTTCCAGGCAACAATGGTGGCAAGCTGGGTGCTGCAGACCTAGTCACAAGCTTCGTTTCAGCCAGTCCCAGGGGAGTACAGGTTCTAACAGCAGCATCTATAGGAGTGACCTACATGATTTGATTACCAGCCATGATATTCTTTCATATTTTATGGCCCTGAAGAAGGGTGTCTTTAATCTGCCAATCTGTAGTTTTCCAAAAGGAAAATCAAATAGTTAGGCCATTGACAAGAACCTGAGAGTCAGCAAAAATATAATATGGTTCATCAAAGCGATCATTGGCCAGGTCTATGACAATGCCCTTGAGTTCTGCCCACTGAGCAGAGTGAACACTATTCAGGTCTGTACAACCATCCGGGAGGTTGAACAGGCCCACCAGACCTAGTGGAAACCTCTGTAAACCAATGATCCCCCTAGGCCAGTGGCTTTACTTTAAATGGTGGAATGAGGGCTAAAATTTCCCCAAGGGATAGCTACCACTGTTTTGTGTAAAGCCAAGACACTCCTGGGGCCAGGCTGACTTCATTCTTTATTTTGCCAAGTAGGTCATGTTGAGCTTTCCTCACCTTGTCACTTGTTGAGTTCTGGTTGACTTGCTCCATAACAGGAATATTAGAGTCACAAGGCCTCTGTGGGTCAGGTGTTTCATTTTGACAAGAGCCCTTTTTTTAGCTAAGAGCTACTTTCCCAAGGTCAGGTCTGAAACCCTGAGGGGCGTCTGTGAGTGGAGGCTGCCTCCCTTTGTCAGAGGCTCCAATAGGCAAAATCATCAGTCACAGAGGCCCAAGGTCCCTTTAGCTTCTCTTCCTCACTGTGAACCTTGCTCAAATCCCATCATTTGAATTTGGGTCTTCTCTCATGGGACCAGGTATAATAGTGGCTTGGGCACTTGTATCCAACAGTATCATACAATTAGATTCCTTCTCCTCTCCTATGTCCCCTAGCATACTCAGGTGAATGTATATGGCTCTCAAGCCCCCAACCCCCACTTGAGAGGGAGGGATGAGGGGACATGTAGGGAGATATAGAGACCCTAGGTCAATAAGCAAGGCTTTACCATTCACTTTCACTTCCCAGTGGCCACTTGCTCCCAGTTCAATCAGCAAACTTCTAATGCTTTCAGTCCACCTAAAGCCCATTGTTGACACCATTCATTTCAGCTTTAGGTTCTCACAGCCACATTGCCTTTTGACTGGGACTGTGTGCTTGTTGCTTACTGTCCTGGTGACATTTCCCCCTCCTCCCTTCTGAAGGAGAGCAAGCAACAATCAAGACACCATTTGGGTACTTGTTCAATCCTACCTTTTTCTACTCATCCTCTGAACATTCATTAATATTTGCTACTTCCCATTCACCTACCACTTGAGCAAGAGCATTCTACCAGATCTCTGGAGTCTTTTCAAATCTCTGAACGTGGCCTGCAGGGTCCTTTTTTCTCTTCTAGAAAACAAAATCAGGCAACCGTCCGCATCCCCTTCTCACCAGCAAGAACTAAGAATAAACTTTTACCATAATTGCAAGCTAACAAGTTAGCTGCTTTGGTCTGAACGTGTCCTTTCAAGATTCATACTATGAAATCCCAACTGCCAAAGATGATGGTATTAGGAGATGGAGCCTTTGGAAAGTGCTTAGGTCATGAGGTTGAAGCCCTTAAGAGTGGGATTAGTGCTCTTATAATAGAGGCTCCCCAGAGATCTTTCACCCCTTCTATCATGTAAGGACACAGTGAGAAGGTGCCAACTAGGAACCATGAAGGGGACCTTCACCAGAATGTGATCATGCTGGCACCTTGATCTTGGAATTCCCAGCCTCCAGAACTGTGAGAAATAGATTTCTGTTGTTTATAAGCCACCCAGGCTACTGTATTTTGTTATAGTAGCCCGAATAGACTAAGATGTTAGCGTGCCAGAGTTTCAGAGACATTGACAGAAGATACAAAACTTCTGGGTCGGAGATAGCATGACACAACAATCAGCGTTAGCATCAACGTACTTGTGTCGGTTCTCCTTGCTCATAGGATAGGTGGTGAAGGACCCATGTGGATGCCTGTGTATGCAGTAGGTTACATTACAGGGAAGGATCCCATTTCTATTGTGAAAAGTAAGCAAGTCTATGTTTCGCTCCAGAAGGAAACACGATCTCTATCTTCCAAGGCTATTTGCTTTATGAATGTCCTTAAATACTCATCGTTTAGAAGAAAAACAGTTAATGTCACACTTGTGAGGTATGCTGAAATGCAAGAGACCCACGTGAATTGTGTTCCAATAACAACTAATAATGGGTAACTGAGAAGGCTTCTTGTATTAATGAATGAAAGAACAATCTAGATCTGGATTCAAATCTCAACTCTATTTTCAACCCCTGCCTCATTGGGGTGTTGTATGAGTACTGAAAGGACTGTTATGTTCTTAATTAAGGATAGTTTTCTTTCTTTCTTTTCTTAGAGTTATTTAATTGAAAAATTTAAAAAAAATCTAATTTCTTGGAATCCTCTTTTAGAGAAATGATTATTGTTACTTCATCAAGTAGAAGTGGAAAAAATATGTTTCTCCCACAACAAAAGGGCAGAGAGGCTGAACAGGGGTACAGTGCGGTGCAGGGATTAAACCCAGCCCATTCCAGGCCAAAGAGGAAATGCCACCAACAATGGTGCCTGGACCCCCAGGTGTCTACGAAATGCTGTGTGGTACTGCAGACCCTGGACCTGAAATAGTTCTTCCTTCATCATCTCCAGGTGAACCAACCCACAGAGAGCTGCGTGAAGGCACTGCGTGAGAACTAACAATGGGACCTCTAACTTATAGAAGCCTCGGACAAGCCAAGTCTGTCTATGCCCTTGTCTGACTGTTGTAGCTGTGGTAATCCAAGATGCCTGCTATCATCACCACATACAACAGCCCTGGTGTAGGGCTCCACGGCATTTCCAAAACAGAAAGATCTTGTGTTTTTAAAAGAGACGTGGCCAAAAATACAACTTTCAAAAGCTTATACATTTAGTGAATGTGTAACAAGTAAATTTGAAACATATTTAGTGGAGGCATATTTATGTGTCATTAATTCTCTTGGAGGCTAATTTATGCATCCCTGTGTAATGTTGGCATTCAGTAGATATTGATGTCACACACACTGCCTAGAACCATTTCAAACAGACACTCGGGCAAAATGAATCAAATGGCATTTGATAGATCTTATGATCCAGTTATTCATTCCCAACATGTATTTTCCTTCTAATTATAGGCTTTTTAGATAAATATGAAAGTGTGTGTGTGTGTGTGTGTGTGTGTGTGTGTGTGTATTCAGTAATTTAAAATTCTCATTGCATTCACTTGGCAATGATCTGTCATAGGACAAAGGTACTTTATTCCATTTAAGTGTTATTAACTGGGCTAGACTAGAAACTAGGCAAAGAAAGGGGCAAGGTATACTCTTTTCATAGTGCTCTTAACTCATTGGTCCTCAGAAAGCGTAATCCCTAACCTGAGATGAGGAATTGAGGACTCTGTTGTACTTACTACTACCTAAGAGAGCTAGAATCAGTCAAAGCCTAAGAAATCACGTTGAAGTTGAACTTAAATGGCCCTGTGTACCTACTACTATTACAGCACCTCTTTTTATCTTATTTCTTTACGAGCATGTATCCCCTTCTGGGAAGTAGGTTCCTCAACCATGTCTAAGTCATCTTTACATTCTCGGTCTAGAACAGACAAGGCTCACAACAAATGTTCCTTTTTATTTATTTATTTATTTATTTATTTATTTATTTATTTATTTATTTATTTATCTTTCAGGTTTGACTACCTTCTTTCCTTTGTCATAACCATTAGTTTTGCTAAAGGTATACACAACTAGTTACCTTGTCTGATACTTTGAGTTCTTTGTGCATACTGTTCTGTCTACCTGCAACACTCCATTTTCCATATGAATCTTGTCTTTCAAAGCTCCTCCTCTTGGAAGGCTTCCACAACTCCCCCAGCCTGATTTCCTGCTCTCTATGTTGCCCTGGCATCTGTGTAGATGAGATGTCTCTCATGCTCTTACTATAATTAATGTCTGGCTTTGTGGGCACAGGCCAGTAAAACAAATAAATACTCTTATTTTGCACTCTATTAATCGTATCTTTTAATAAGCAAACATTTTTATGTTTATAAACTCCAATGCAGCAATTATTCCCTGTACGGTTAGTGTTTTTCTGTGTGATCAGTTTAAGAAATCTTTGCTTACCCCCAAGTTGAGAATTTATTCTCGTGCTATCTTCTAGAAGCTTTATTGCTTTTCCTTTTGCATTTTAGCTCTATCATCCATCTGGAATTGATTTTTGTGTTCGGTTTGAGGCATGGATCAAGGTGTGCTTTATTCCCATATGGATATTCAATTACTCCAGCACCATTTATTGAAGAAACAATCTCTTCTCCACTGAATTGCAGAGGGACTTCGTCATTCATCACGTGACAGGGAAACTGGATCTGTCTCTGAACTTCCTATCCTGTCCCTTTGATCTCGTTGTCAATCTTTGCATAAATATGACTCCATTTTAATTACTGTAGCTTTACAATAAAACCTGATATCTGATAGGTGAAGTCCTTCAACTTGTTTCTGCAAGATTGTCATTACTACGCTTGATCTTTTGCATTCTACAGAAATTTAACTTTCATAAAAATGGCTGGGATTTTTATTGTAATTACTGTCAAACTATAAATCAAATATAATCAAATATAAATTTGAGGGGAAATTGGCATTTTTGCAATATTGTCTTCCAGCTCCTTAACATGTACATTATTCTATTATTCTTAAATTTGTATTAGTCATATTTTTAGTGTGTTTTTAGTTTTGTACATCATTTATTAGATTTGTCCCAAAATGATATTTTTACTTTAAATCAAGTGGTATTTTAATAATGCAATTTTGTTACTAGCACATAGAAATATTTAATTTTTGTAGATAGTATTTACCTTACTAAATTCACTAATAATTCTTATAGTATTTCATAAAATCATGAATTGATGTTGAACTTCTGAATTTATTGAAATAAATATAAGCATTTTTTTTTATTTTTATAATGTGGTAGACTCTATTAATTGATTTTAAAAGGTTAAGCCAGTTTTGAAATTTAGGAATAAACATAATTGTGTCATGATGCATTAACTTTTTAAAATATTGGTAGATTATATTTTTTAAGTTTATATTTAGGTATTTGGAACCTATATTGGCCCTTAATTTTTCTTTCTAGTATAGTCCTTGTGACATTGTGGTATTAATATTATAATGACCTCATATAATGAGTTGGGAAGGGTTACCACTTTATTTTTATTCTATGTAACAGTTTGTATAAAATTGGTTTATTCTTCTTTTAATTTTTGGGAGAAATTGATGGTTAAACCATCTGGCCCTGAAATTTATTTTGCAGCAAGACTTAAAAAAAAATTAGTGCATCAGTCAAGGTCCCGACAGGTAACAGACACCACACATTTAAATGGGGAAAGTTTACTATAAAGAGTTTTTAACTAATTACGGCATTTAAGCCATTGAGAGGTAATAAAAGAGAACTTTAAAGAATACTCTAGGGCTGAAACAGAATACCCATGGCAGGAGCAAACTTGGAAGGGGGTTGTCCTCTCTCTTAGTTTGGGATTCAAGTTTTGTGGAAGGAGGCATGACTGCAGCCCACTAGATGATATTAGAGCAATTTTCTGGGTTTCCCTGGGACAGAGCTGGTCCACAGCTAGTGGGCTGAGTCTGGCAGACATAGCATCATGAGTCAGGAATGGCAAATGGAAAGCTTCTAGCTGGAGTGTTAACTGGCCAAGGCTGGCATCTAGGAAACTCGAAGTAAGAAACCCCCACCAGGGGAACTGGAAGACTCAAGTCTGATGGACTGGGAACCATGGTTCAGGGGAGCAAGCTGGCAGGTGGATGCTTCTGGGTGTCTGCCTGCTGCTGGTCATGTGCACCACATGAACAAACTCAGAAAAGCACACTGGAACCAGGAAGAGTTTTCCCCCTCCAGGTGTCCTTTTAGAATCCTCTGCTGACAAAGCTTAAGATAGTGCCAGCCTGCAAAGGAGAAATACTTTAGTATCACAAACAAAGAAATAAAGGGTGAATGTGGAAGTGAGAGATAAATGACACAATTAGATTCAGTTTTGTAGGCAAATGTAGGCCTATTCAGATTTTCTAATTTTTATGTCACTTTGATAAGAATTTGTTCATTTCATATAAAATTTCCAATTAAGAGTCACAAATTTTTATATAATAACCTCTTATTATTGTTTTAGATGTCTGCAGGATCTGTAGTGATAACCTCTGTTATTTTTAATATTGATAATGTGTTCCTTGTTTTCTTTTTTCTTGATTAGTCTTGCTAAGCATCTGCTAATATTTCCAAAGTTTCATTTTGTTGCCTCAATAATTTTCTCTATTGTGTGTTTGTTTTCTATTTCAATATGTACTACTTTCATCTTTTTTTCCCCACCCACCTTCTGCCTTTTTTTGGCTTAATTTACAGTCTTTTATTAACCTCTTGATATGGATGTTATGGTGTGGATTTGATGCCTTTTTTTCTCTCTTATTTGTGCATTGAAAGCTACACATTTCCTGTGAGCATTCCTTTACTTTCATGTAGGTTTTGATATGTTATATTTTAATCATAGAATTAAAAATATTTTCTAATTTTTGTTGAGATGTATTCTTAAATTTATCCATAGATCACCATATTTTTCCATGTATAATGTGTAGTGTTTTTGCACATATTTGTGACAGAAAAATAAGTGTGTATTATACATGGGTAGTACTAATTCCATATCTATACGTATGTTTTTAATTCTTTTATTTATGTTTATGAGTTAAAAGTGTTACATAAAATTTCTTGTACCGTACCATGTTAAAAATCAATGCTAAGATTCTTTTATAACACAAAAGTCAAGTACCTAAATATAAACAAATAAAAATTTGAATTAAAAAATTGCAACAAAGGATTTTTATTCCCTGAAAATTTGGGACCAAAAACGTGGGTGTGCCTTATACATGGCAAAATACGGTAGTATGCAAGCATTTGTCGATTTCTAGCTTAATTTCACTGAGGTCAGAGAATATATTACGCATGATTAAATTCCTTTGAAATTTGTTGGAGACTTGGTTTATGACAAGCATATGGCATAGAACCAAGAGACTCCCATGTGCACTTTAAAAAAATGTGTATTATGAAGTTGTTGCATGTAGTGGTTTGTTATGTCAACTAGGTTAAGTTTATTAATTATGTGGTTCTAATCACCTGCAATATATTTACTATTTTGGGGGGCCTGCTTGTTCTATTAGTTACTTGAAAAGTTTTAAACTTAGAAGTATGGGGATTTACCCATTTCTCCATTTATTCAGTAAATTTTTGCTTTAAATAGTTGGAGGCTGTATAAATCACTGCACACAGTTTCAGAATTATTTTGTATTCTGTATATTGACACTTTTATCATTATGGAATATCTTTCTTTTTCTCTAATAATACTTATTACCTTAAAGTTTATTATGTCTGATACCGTATTGTTATAGCTACAACAGGCTACTTTTGGCTATGAAGTTCATGATATATAAGTATATTCATATTTTCCAACCTTTTATTTTTAACTTTTAAGGTATTTTTTTTGTCTCTTATGAGCATATATAGTGAGATTTTATTTGCCTTAACCATTCCAATTATATTTAATTGGAGTGTTTGTTCTCTTTCCATTCTGTGTAATATAGATATATTTGATTTACATCTCAACTTATTATTTGTTTTCTGTGTTTTCAACTGTGTTTTTTTTTTCACATATGGCTTTTTGCATCAATCATGTAATTTTTATTTTATTTTCACCATTACCATAAAGTTATACATTTTTTCTTATTCTTTCTTAAAGGAAAATTACAATATTTATTCTAATTTTTTTTTAAAAAAAGATTTTGTTAAAATATAGCTAATACACAATATTTTCTTACTTTCAGGTATACAAAACAGTTAACATTTAGATACTCAAAGAAGTGATCACCGTAATAAATCCAGCAAGCATCTCACACTGTATCATGCTATCACAATGTTATTGACTGTATGCCCTGTGCTGTCCATTACATCTCCATGACATATTAGTTTTACACCTGGAAATTTGAACCTCTTATTCCCCTTCACTTTCTTTCCTTTTTAAAATTTTTCAACTACAGTTGACATTGAAATTTATTTTATATTAATTTCAGGTGCATAGCATAGTGATTGGACATTTATAATTTAACTTGTAATCCCCTGACTAGTCTAGTACCCACCTGGAACAACATATGGTTATTGCCGTATTACTGACTATATTCCCTATGCTTTAAATCCCATGACTATGTTGTAACTACCAATTTGTAGTTCTTAACCCCTTCACCCTTTCCACCCTGCTTCCCAATCCCCCTCCCATCAATCACCCTGATAAATCTAGTACTCATCTGACAGCATACATAGTTACTACAACATTATTGATTATATTCCTTATGCTATACCCTACATACCCATGACTACTGTGTAAATACCAATTTGTACTTCTTAATCCATTCTCCCTTTTTCACCCATCCTTAAACTCTCTTCTGTCTGGCAACCATCTGTCTTCCTCTGTCTGACATACTTCACTCAGTACAATACCCTCCATGTCCATCCATGCTGCCACAGATGGCATAAATCCATTCCTTTTCATGGCCGAGCAATATTCCTTTGTATATATGTATCACTTCCTCTTTATCCATTCTTCCATTGATAGACACCCAGGTTTCCTCCACATCTTGACCATTGTAAACAATGCTGCAATGAACATATGGGTGCACATGTCCCCTCAAATAGTGTTTTGGTTTTCTTCAGATAAATACCCAGAGGTGGGATCATTGGGTCTTCCTTTGTCTCTTATTATAGTTTTTGTTTTAAAGTCTATTTTATCTGGTATAAGTATTGCTATCCCAGTTTTCTTTTTCTTCATTTCCATTTTTATGAAATATCTTTGTCCATTTCTTTACTTTCAGACTATGTGTGTCTTTTGATTCGAAGTGAATCTCTCACAGGCAGCATATATAAGCGTTTTGTTTTCTTATCCATTCGGCCACCCTATATTTTGATTGGAACATTTAATTCATTTACATTTAAAGTAATTGCTGATAGACATGTAGTTATTGCCATTTTATTGTACACACACACACACACACACACATTTGTCTTAAGGAAGTCCCTCTAAGATTCCTTGTAGTATTAGTTTGGTGGTGATGAACTCTTTTAGTTTGTTATTGTCTGGGAAGCTCTTTATCTGTCCTTCAATTCTAAATGCTAGCCTTGCTGGGTAGAGTAATCTTGGTTATAGGCCCTTGCTTTTCATCACTTTGAATATTTCATCCCAATTCCTTCTGACCTGCAAATTTTCTGTTGAAAAATCATCTGAAAGTCTTATGGGAGCTCCCTCATAGTTAGCTAACTACTTTTCTCCTGCTGCTTTTAAGATTCTCTTTTTTTTGTCTTTAACTTTTGGCATTTTAATTTTCATATGATTTGGTGTGGGTATCTTTGTGTTCATTTTGTTTGGGACTCTGTGCACTTCCTTGCTTGTATGTTTATTTTCTTTGCCAGGTTAGGAAAGTTTTCCTTCATTATTTCTTCAAATAGGTTTTTGACTCCTTGCTCTCTTATCTCCTTCTGGTATTCCTATGTGAATGTTTGTATGCTTGATGTTTTCCCAGAGGCCCCTTAAACTATTCTTATTTTTTTGGACCTTTTTACTGTTCTGCTTGGGCGTTTTCTGCTACCTTATCTTCTAAATCACTGATTCAGTCCTCTGCTTCATCCAATCTACTGTTGATTTTCTCTAATGTACACTTCATTTTAGTTACTGTATTCTTGATTTCTGACTGGCCCTTTTTTATGTTTCCTACCTCCATTTTTATATTTCCAATCTCTTTGTTGAAGTTCTCCCTGAGATCACTGAACATCCTCATAACCAGTGTTTGGAACTCTGTATCTGGTAGATCACTTGTCTCTGTTTTGATTAGTTCTTTTTTTGGAGCTTTATTCTGTTCTTTTATTTGTCCTTATTTGACATTTTTTTTGTCCTTCCATTTTACCTGCTTCTGTGTGTTTGTTTCTATGTAGTGGGTAGGGTTGCTATATCTTCTGGTCTTAGTAGAGTGGCCTTATATTGTAGGTGTGCTATGGGGCTCAGTGGCACAGTCTCCCTGGTCACCTAAGCCAGGTACTCCAGGTGTGTCCTTGTGTGGGTATTGTGTGCCTTCCTGCTGCGGGTGATCTCGGTTGCTGTTTGCACATCAATGGGAGGGACTGATACTTGGGTTAATTGGTTTTGAGGACTGACCATGACTACAGTGGGGGAACTGTTGTGCAGGGGCTGACCCTACAGAGCATAATTCACTTTAGCAGAGCTGTGGTGCCTCCCTGTGTGCCCATTGAGTATGTTGTTCCAGGAGGCAGTGGGGTAATGCTCCAGCTGGCCCAAAGCTGGCCACCAGGCTCCCAGTCCTGGGGCCTCCTGTGAGGTTCCCCACTGCTGATCAAGTTTAGCCACAGCCTGCGCCCTGCCTAAGGCCACCTGGCATGAGCCACAAAGCAATTTTCAGATGGCCACCAATTGTACCAGGCTTGAAGGTGCCTAGAGAGGCCAAGCCATGAACCAAGGTTGGCTATTCACAATGTCGGTTTCAGCCAGAGGTATGAAATATGCCAAAGTCAGATACTGCTTGTTTGGGTTTTGTGAACCTTTGAGATTTTAGGAAAATCTGCACCATGAGCCAAGACAAACCATTTATACCCAAAACCCACTGGAATTGCCTTGGTTGGGCTGGAAAATTGGGTGGGGCATAAGGTGACCAGACATCTCATTTTAAATGGGGCAGAAAACAACAATACAGTCCCGTTTCAAATGGTACATATGGTCAGCCTAGTCTCAGTGGGCTGAATTTAAGGTGTGAGTAGGCTGATCATATATATCATTTGAAATGGGACAGTACCATTGTTTTCTGTTCTGTTTAAAATGAGATATCTAGACAGACTTGTGGTGTGAGGTCTCAGAGAATCAGGGCCAATGAATGGGGTTAGCTCGGTGGATGAAGACTCAAATATGGTGCCCACCTGCATCTGCATGCCAGAAGGGGACGGGGCTCAACAAAGAAAAATGGCTTCTACCACTTCTTCCATCATGGAGAAAGCTGTCCCTCCAGTCCTCTCCCTGAAGCCAGACAATTCAGTTCTTCCCTGTATGTCCCTGGTGCCTTTTAAGCTGCTGCCCCGACACACAAGTTCAGAGCAAGTGAGTTCCTCAGCAAGTAAGTCCATGCATGGGCCCTTTAAGAGAAGTCCTTGCGACTCCAGCTGCCCTCTGTCTCACTCAGCCACAGTGCCCGCTGGTTTTCATAACCAAAAGTCATGGGACTTCTCTCCTTGCACAGGAACCCTGGGTTGAGGAGCCTTGTGTGGGATTGGAATCCCTTGCTCCTCTGCAACCAAGATATCCCTCCTGATTTTTAATGGTCACATGAAGTGTGGGACCAGCCCATTCCAGGTTCCCATGCCTCCTACCAGTCTCAAGGTGGCTTCTTTAGTATGTCCATAGTTGTAGGGCTTTGGTTCAGCTAGACTTCAGACTATTCTCAATGATGGTTGTTGTGTATTTTAATTATAATTTTGATTTGGTCATGAGAGGAGGCAGGCACAGCTTTTACCTCCTCTACCATCTTGACCAAATCCTCTCCCAATATTCATTCTTGATTGATAAATGTCTAACTTAAATCAATATATTGAAATTTATGTACAAGGTCTTATAATACTTTAACTCCATTTATTCATTGCCCACCTTTGCACTATTGTTATGCATTTTGATTCTACATATATTTTAAATTACAAAAGACATTATTACTATTGTTACAAAGAGACAATAATTATTTGGAATTACCAAATATTTATTCTTTCTTGTTCATTTCCTTCATTGTTTGTGTTGAAAAGTTAGGCGTAATTCTATTGTTGCTCCTCTAAAAATCTTGTGTCTACTTTCTCTCTGTTTATAAAATACTTTTTTGATCTTTGTTTTTAACAGTTTAATGGAAATAGTTTTATTCGTATTTACGCTGCTTGAGGTTTGCAGTGTTTTCTCAATGTGTCATTATTTTTGTTTGCTTTGGAAAATTCTCAGAGTATCTCTTCTATTTCATTATCTCTATTCTTTCCTCTTTAGACATCAATTATACTTATGAGAGTCCTTTTCATCATGTCCCATCTATCTCTTAAGCTCTTTTTCTATGTTTTTTGTTTGTTTGTTTCTCTTAGGTAATATCAATTCTAATATTTACGGGGAGTTCTCTGGTGGTGTAGTGGCTTAAGGCTTCAGCGCTGTCAATGCTGCGGCCTGGGTTCAATTCCCAGCCAGGGAACTACCCACATTAAAAAAAAAATTCTAATATTTACTAATGGCCTATCTACCAGTTTACTTATGCTCTCTTCTGCTATATCTGATGTGTTACTAAAGCCATGTATTAAATTTTTTATTTTAGTGTTGCATTATTGAGCTCTATTTTTTTTTTTCTAAATGAACTTTTATACATTCCAGTACTCTGATAAAATTTTCCATCTTTTATTTCCTATTTTGATTGTTATTTATGCCAGGTCTGACAATTAAATTTATGAACTTGCTACTGTGCGCTCACATTGGCAGCACTATACAAACAACTTGGTAAGGTTTCATAGCCTTGGTATATCTGTGTCTCACAGCTGTGTTTGGGTTGATGTGTGATGGTGTGTTGCTGAGTGGCGTTTATTATTGTTGTTGCATGTTTTGTGTGCTGTTGTGAAAATGCTGGAGCTTGAATTAGAGCAATAAACAATCACTAAATTTCTTGTTAAACTTTGCAAGAGTTGAAGTAAAATCAGAGACATTTTAGTCCAAGTTTACAGGGATAATGCTCTGAAGAAAATGGCAGTGTAGAAATGGATTAAACATTTTTCTGAGGGCAAAGAAAGCATCACTGATGAAGAGAGGTCAGGGCAGCCAGTAACGATGACCAGAACTGATTAAAACATTGCGAAAATTCATCAAACTATGCATCAGATAGTCAGCTGACTGTGAGAAGCATAGCAGACCAAGTGAACATCGACAGAAAAACACTTAGGAAAATCTTAACTGAAAATCTTGGCATGAGAAAGATGTGTGCAAAATGGTCCTTAAGGAGCTCACCAATGAACAAAAGCAAAGGAGAGTCTATGTTTACTAAAACCTTTTGGAGAGATAGATGATGTTTTGAACCATGTTATCACTGGTGTTAAAACATGGGTGTACTGATACGACCCTGAAACAAAGTGTCAAAGTGCACAATGGAAGTCAGCCAATTCTCTAGGACCAAAAAAGTTCTGTCAGTCTAAATCAAGAGTCAAAACAATGTTGTTAACCTTTCTGTGATATTGGACAGATTGTTCATCATGAGTTTGTACCGACTGAACAGTCAACCACATTTACTATTTGAAAGTGCTGAAAAGGTTGTGTGAAAAGTGAGACTACATGAACTGAACATTTTGCCAACAACTTAGGGCTCTTGCATCATGACAATGTACCAGCTCACAGGGCACTGTCTGTGAGGGAGTTTTTAGCCAGTACACAAGTAGCTGTACAGGAATATGCTCCCCGCTCAACTGATCTGGCCCCCAGTGGCTTTTTTCTTTACCCGATGACAAAGGAAATATTAAAAGAAAGACATTTTGATGAAATTCAGGAGGTCAAGGGTAGTACGATGACAGCTCTGATGGCCATTCCAGAAAAAGAGTTCCACAATTGTTTTGAAGGGTGGACTAGGCACTGGCATCTGTGCACAGCTTCCCAAGGGAAGTACTTTGAAGGTGACTGTAGTGATATTCAGCAATGAGGTATGTAGCACTTTTTCTAGGATTCGTTCATGAACTTAATTGTCAGACTTCATAGTTATTTTAAAGTCCATATTCAATAATTTAAATAATCACCTATTAGCCTATTTCTAAAGTCTGGTTTTAACAAATGGTTGTTTTTTTTTTCTTCTTTCATTTGATCCTGTAGTCTGGCTTACTTGGTAAATTTGATCTTATGCCAAGTAACATGTATGAAAAATTATAGGTACTATGGATGACATCTTCCTTTAGAGAGCATTTTAATTTTCTTCTGACAGGTAGATAGACTCCAGGCAGATCATCTTGATCCACTGGATTTAAGTTTCAGATTCAATGTGAGGGAGATCTGTTCTATTTTAGGTTTGTCTTTATTCCTAGATCATACCTCTTCAAGGATCTAAAGAATAAACCTGGTATGCTTATTAAGGTTTCTCTTTCTTGGCAGGCTATGAACTTCGATTTTTGTCTTTCTAAAACCAAGAGACTACTGAAATATCTTCTTAGGTTTTTAGCTTCTTAGCAGCTGTTTTCTGTTTGGTTTCTTGGCAATTTGCCTCATACATGTGCAGCTTAGGAGTTGGGAAATACCTCAAGGAAAAATTGCACATGTAATATCCACTTTACATTTCTGCAGTTAGCTTTTCTCTCAGATCATGACTTTTCAAGTTCTAGCTGCCTTGATAGCCCTGTACACCAATTTTCAACTCCCCTGTCAGTGAGACTGTTATAAACTCTTGGCTGCTGCTCTTTGCTCAGCATTTATGTTCCATAAAGAAAATTGGCAAATGCCCTATGGAGTGATAGAAATGGACAATAGAAGAAGAAGAAAAAATCTAGACTCAGAGGAGTTGTAACCAGATGAATCCCAGCAAGGGAATCTCAGGTAAGTCCACAAAAATGCCCACGAATCAACTTCAACAACTGCTTGACCCAAAGTGCAAGAAGCTATCTGTTTTGGCCTGAATGTTTACATCCCTCCAAAATTCATATGTTGAAATCCTAACTAACTCCCAAAGTGATGGTATTTGTAGGTGGGGACTTTGGGAAGTAATTGGACATGAGGGTGAAGCACTCCTGAATAGTATTAGTGCCTTTTCAAGAAGAGACACAACAGCTTGTCCCTGATCTCTGCGCTCTGCCAAAGATGGTCATTTGTGAACCGGGAAGAAATCTCATCAGTCATGGAATTGCCAGTACCTTAATCTCAGATTTCCCAGCCTTCAGAACTGTGAGAAATAAATTTCTGTTGCTTACACCAGCCACTCTATGGTAATGTATAGAAGCTCATGATGACTAAGACAGCATCTTAGAGCAGCACTTATTCAAGTAAGAAAACTGCTTTATTATCCTCCCTTTTCTCCCCATACTCCAACCTGTTCTGAATTACTAACAGCAGATAGATAATTGGGTGAAGTGAAGAAAAATAAGAGGAAGACCCAATCCTCTCTCTCACTAAGGGGTCAGTCTGCAGTATGTTTATGTTGGGAATATATAGTGATGTCATGGAATTACCTACACTCTTCAGTAATTCACTAGGTTTTCTCAGCTCCATTTCCAATGGATACACACCTGTATTACTGGAACCCATGTTTCAATCAGCAGCTGTACAGGAGCTCTCTGACTGTGGTTTAAAAGGCAGAGTGGGTCTGAAGGCTGAAAACTCAATCTCTGCTGAAGAGAAACCCTGAAGAGCACAATTAAGCCCCACATGCTCACATTTTTTTTTTGAATTCTGGACTTCTCCACTTTGAGCTTATTAATTTTATGCCATTTCTAGGCATTAAATAAATACATTACCAAAAAAAGGTGGGTGTGTTCCACTGAGAAATATAATCCATGTAATTGTTAAAAGGGAAATTCCAGGATCCTCCTGTGGCCTTGCCTCCTATTTTGCAGGAAGAGGTTTTTCCCCAAGGACAGAGTTGACTAGAGCCTCATGTCCCCAGAGGGCCTCATTGGAAGTTAGTCTTTGGAAGTTCTGACATAAACACACTCCCACCCACCTGGCTCATATACAGACCATGAACAACTTGGCTCCTCTTCCCAGCAGAACAGTTTTCTGTATGAGTCACTTACTTCTGTCTCTTTATTTTGGACTTTTTGCCTCAGGGGACCTTGAGGATCCATCCAATACTTTACTGAGAATTCTTTCAGCACTCAGTAAACAATGAACAATACAAAATCTACTTAAAAGGCCTGCTTCCCTCTTCAGCGTGCATGGGAACCTGGGCCTGGTACCCAGTTCAATGGAAAACTGAAAACCTAGGCCAAGGTAACACACTGATGCATAACATATAAGGGAATATGCCAGATGAAGCTTTAGCATTCTGAGCAAGAAGAGATGGATCAATTCAGTTCTGGAAAACAGTGTTTCAATGCAGGGAAGTCTTAGAAAATCTTCTATGGGAGAAGTTAAAAATCTCTAGACCCAACCTTTGTTTCTAGAGCTGTTGTAGGAGATCCTGCCAGTTCTGTGGAGAGTGGGCACATTGTAGACAGCTATCACCTATGAAGAGAAGGTTCATGGAAAGGATGCAAGAGGACTCAGGGTAGCAAAATAGAACATACTCTTCTTGTGTATGTCCTTGGCTTGGCCCTTATGTCTTCTTCAGTGGGGGTTCCAAAGGTTTACCCTGATGGATTGGGAGTATCACAGATTATTTCATTCTTTGCCTGTTTTCTTATCTTGGAGAAAGCACATGGGACCAGAAATATGTCCTTACTTCAGCCAAGTGTAGTTAAAGAGTTTTTATGCTTGTGGAGCATTTTTAATATTGTGAGATAAGACAGGCCTCTCCTTTTTCGTCTTCATTTTCTATGTGAACCATTATTAGTAGCTGGGGTTCCTGGAACTATCCAGGGTCCCTATTGGTGCTTCCTTGAACATGGACTCACTAACATTTATCTGTTGAAAGTGAAAGGTCTCTCTAATGATCCCAGCTGACATTTATTCAGTGCCTTTCACTCAGCGATCCCAAAGAGCTCCACAGGCTGATTTACAAGCTGTCCATGGAGTGGAAGTGAATGGTAATGACCACAGTGATGAAGATGGTGATGGATCACCCAGGCTCTGGTATTTGATATGTCATGTTGTTTCTGGGGCGTTTCCAATTTCCTGAGCTTCCTGGTGATTAGAAGCATAAGGGTAAGAGAGTGTTCCATCCATTTCATTCTGTATTTCTCAGTGGAGATGACTCTGATTGGGGCCTTGGGAGATCTTAATTCTTTGCCTCCCTCACACAAATTTCAGTAATCAGCTGAGAGCGGACATTATGAAATGCTACAGTGGGGCCAGTTTTCATCCCTCCTCTTACCAGACATGGAAACTTATATCCTCACCTTGCTTTTTCAACCACCTGAAACTCTCTTGGGCTTTTCTGCTCCCCAAGGAAAAGGGAGGAAACAGAAGCCAGGATAACTGTCAGTTTAGGAGGTTTGGTGACATAATTGGGCAGAGTGCATTCTGAATTTTTTTTTTAAGCCATAAAAACCCTCACTCCCTTTTCTTTTCGAACAAAATCCTAATGGAGAAATAACATGTGAAGGAGATGAAAGTGAACTGTCCTGTTCCATTGCCTCACCACCCCCTTCCCTGTCATGGTGGCCCCTGGGACCTAGATTAAAAACCACTGGCTTCCTGGGGCACTGGGTTGTGATCCTCACACAGATCTGAATTTCTTTCTAGGTTTCCCCACTGACTATTGAGTAAACTATTGAACGTCTATGTGCTCCTTTTGTTTCATCTCTAAAATGGAGATGAAATACACTGTATTAAATATTACAATTAAGGCTTTTAAAAATTAGGATGCAAGTGTACTAGAACTATAATAATTATAAGGATAATAAGGTTCTGGGCATAGTTCTAAATGCTCTTTTATAACTTCATTTCGTTCTCATAACCTTCCTATGGTGTAGGCACTATTATGATCCTCATGTTAAGTTGGAGAAACTGAGGCACAGAGAAGTTATGTAAATTCCCCAAGGCTACTCAGCTTGTAAGTGGTGTAGGCACAAATCAACACCAGGCAGCCCCACTTCAAAGTCCCTGGTCTTAACCCCTGATAGTTGCTTTTCAATCTTGGTTGCATGTTAGAATTGCTTAAGCATTTATTAAAAATTCAAAAGCTCAAGCTACATCTTAGACCAATTAAATTATAAACATTGGGGGTGGGACATTACTGACAATATTTTTAAAACTTCTTTTATGAGTTGAATTGTATCCTCCCCAGAAGATACAGTGCAGACCTAAACCTCCATACTTCAGAATGTGACCTTATTTGGAAATAAGGTCATTGCAAAATGTTAATTACTTAAGTTAAAATAAAGCCATGTTGGAGTACAATGTGCTTTTAATCCAACATAGCTGATGTCCTTATAGGAAGATGGCCATGGGGAGACAGAGACTCATAGGGAGAATACCTATGAGATTAGAGTTAGGTAGCTGCAAGCCAAGGAATCTCAAAGAATGCCAGCAAACCACCAGAAGCTGGGAAAAGGCAAGGAAGGATTCCCCGCTACAGGTTTCAGAGGGATATGGCCCTGCCAACACTTTGATGCCACACTCCTAGCCTCCCAAACTGCAAGACAATACTTTTCCATTGTTTTAAGCCATCTAGTTTGTATGTCTTTATTATGGCAGCCCTAGGAAACTCATACAGCTCCCTAAATGATTTCATTGTGCAGACAGGTTTAAGAACCGATGCTATATATTAATCTCTCTCCTTAAGTATTTATTGTGTGAACCTAGTCCTGATTAGTGCTGGTGTAGGTTGCTTGCCATCCTATGCTAACACTGGCTGTGTCATCTTCCAAAGCGTGGGTCAGTGTTGGTCAGATACATAAGATGGTTGGCATGAGGGGAGATTTAGAGAGACATTCTCACAGATCCTATTCATGGAAGAAACTGTAGTGGTGGGTGTGCCAGGGCATAGCGTAAGAGGTGCCCAGACAAGAGCAGGGAGGATGGAAAAGAACAGCATGAGTGCTTCCCCTAAAGACAGGACAGTAACAAACTTGTAAAATCATCACAGGAGAAGATGATTTCCTGGTGTAGTCACCTTAGTTCATGGAGTTCTGTGCCTCACACCGAGGAGGGGATCAGGCAGCCCACATCGCTCAGTCCTGCTGGTTTTCTTTGATGGTACAACCCTCTTGTTTTCACCTGAGAATCTTTGGGCAATGAGTAGCTGCTCTTCTTGGGCAGGTGGTGAGCTAAATCAGATAACAATAATGAAAGCCTCAGGTTGGTCTCCTAGTATCTTAGTTCTAGAAGAAGGTACCCATAAAGGAGAGAAGTGTGGAGGAAGTGACTCACAATATTTCAACTTCTTAGTGCTCAGAAAAGGGAACTTTATCTCTGGAGAAAATAAAGGATATGCTGTTAGGGTGAAGGTCATCTGTGCCAGTGATTTAGGGGAGATTGTGGCTAGAAACCAATTCGAAAGAATGGTTACATGACTGATTGTCATAGCTTTCTAACTGATGTCCTTCTTGTGATTGTTCTTGCTTCTGGTCCATCCTAAACATCAACTTGACTTAACATTTCTTAAAAAATGAAACAAAATAAAAAACAAAACTAAAAACACTTTTATTAAATCACCCTCCAGTTAGAAATACCTTTAATAACTTCCCTTTGCCTAAAGAAGTCAGTCTTAAGGCTTCATGGGAGCAAAGTCCTTGCTCCTCAATGTCATCCCACCTTCCAAGTTTCCTTTTCTCACATCACTTCTGTCCTAGTGAGCCAGAGCTTCTTGTTACCCGTCATTGCCACCACCATGTATGGTCATTGCCATTTTACCACACACAAATGTCCCCCAGAGTTACAGTCCCTTTGCCAAACTGTCAATAATCCTTAATTCTCTAGTGCACTTTGCAAATGTCTCTCAAACTTGGATGTCTCCAGTCCTGTGTCAGCATTTAGCACTAGCATGTTCTTAGTTACCAAAGTCACTTATCATAAGCTTCTCCCTTTATTTTATGGGAAATGTGATGGGATATAATCTGCCCATTATCAAGACCTGATTATTCTCCAGAACATATCTTGTCTCTGCCTACTTGCCTTCATATTTATTGACAACATTCTAGTCAAAGCCTCTAATACCTAGATTACTGCAATGGTTCTCTAAACAATCTCTCCATCTCTCTTGTTTCCTTTCAATTGATTGTATACGCAGGATCTTTAAAATATGTATACAAGATCAGATTAAACTCCTACAATGACTTCGCATTAAGGTTAGAATAGAAATACAAATTTCTACCAGGTTCTGTGTTATCCGGCCTTCCTCTCTCTCCAGCCTTATTTCCTACCTCTATGGTCCACACATTTATTGACCATCTATCAGCTACTAGAACAAACCAAGTCTTTCAGGTATCAGGGCCTTTGACCTTGCTACTACTCCCTTGGCCTAGAATGTTATTCCATCGACTTTGCAAATTGTTCGTTACTCCGTGTCTCTTAGGTCTTAGTTTAACTATATTCTTTAAAGGCTTTTTCTCAGACTCTCCTATCAAGAGTAGGTGTCTTTGTTTTTTAATTACCCCTATTTATTTCTTGAAGGGTACTTATCACAACTTGCTAATATTTAATTTATTTTTTAATGTGGGTATTGTTGTTCTCCCCACTAAAATGAAATATCTTTGGCCTCCTTGTCAATCTTGTTAACCAGTATAATCCCAGTGCCCTGTGTAATGATAATGCATAGAATGCTCTCATAATATATTTGTATTAATAAATGTTGTTTGTTTTTTATTTCACAAATAAAGACAGGACTGAGAAAGCATGTGACTTACCCAAAGTTCAGGGATAATGAATGGCAGGGACTGCATCTCTGACCACATCTTCTGACTTTATAATTTATGCTTTGATTCCACATAACCTAGACCTTCATGTTGCTACCTAAGAAGTGGTAAAGGATAATTTTCATGGGATCCATTTTTCGCCAGAATCCCACAAATTCTTCCCTTTTTTCTCACTACTAAAACAGAGTGGCTTTGCAACACCAGCAGCCTGGCTAGTTGACTCATTTTTCATACTATAAAATGTTATTAAACTGCACCACACAGATAAGTACTAGAAAAATTTCCAGGTAATTTTCCAAACATAAAATTAGCTAATTTGCTGGTGTACAGGATTGTAAAGGATGCAAGGCATCCCATTCAAGTGATTAACCTCTTAGTTAATAAAAGCAACAATTTCATGTGTATAAATAATATAATAAAAGGAACATTCATATCGAAGTTATGTTGCCCTCCCTTTCCTCTGCTCATCTCCTTAATTGGTAAATAATTCATCAAACTCTGAAATGAATAGTGCTCCCACCTACATTTCTTCATCCAATTATCATGAAATAGGAAAGCAAGCTCCCTCTCCCTTTGGAAGGCATAAGATAATGAAATTCTTCAGGGTTTCCCTGAGCCTGTTTTAGGCTAGATAGAGAACCAAGCTGGCATGGGCTTCATAGGGTCACTGAGCAATGCTTCTTTAGGTTCTGAAGAATTGGGCTTGTCCTTTAAGTTTTCCCTCTTTTCCCCAAAAGTCATGTATTTGTCTTTCCACTGGAACATTCATAAACAGGTAAGTTGTGAAAGTGACTTTAGGTGGGAGGAATGGGTTGTGCAGGTCAGCCAGCTGCCTGAGGATTTTCATGTCACTTTTGCATTAAATGAGTTGTATGGTTCCATTTTTACAATGCTGATGAACCACAATTCCTGGACACAGAAATGTCCTTTTATGTTGTAAATTATGTAAGATTATTGCTGAAAGTTTCTTGTGGGAGCTATAATTTTTTCCCCTTTGGACTTCTTCGTGTGTGGAAAAAACCCTACATTAGATATAAATTAATACACTCTTGGGCTGATGACCTTTGGTTTTTTGCCTTTTACCTTTAAATTGAGGTAGAATAATGCCCAACATAGTGTAATTTGCCTTTACAAAACTCTTATATGTATGTCACTATAATTCCCATGGATAGTCTTGCTAATAAATCCCATTAAAAACTCTTTTAGATCATTTTGGTTTCTCTCATGAGTTCTGTTTAGAATTTTATCATTATCCATACTCAACAGCCTTAACTTTGTTGTAGGTAGATCACAGACATTGTGTCCTGAGCTTACAATAGCAGTGCTTATACCTGAGGTTTCTTTATTTTTCCCTGCAACGCATTAGAGTTTTATGGAAAGAGATAAAACCGTTACTGCCTCCTTTACCACAGCTTTTTGAATAGCCCCTTCAGCTTCAAGTTTATGGCTCCCCCAAAATGATCTTAATTTGCAAATTGTACAATCACTGTTTCTGGGTCTTTGTACTACAGTCAAGCAAAGAAGGAAATGGAAATATCAGCAGCAGTGGTTATGACTGACTCAGTGGGGTGACGTTTCCTTCTGAGTCAAGATGGAGCATATTACCCAAGTGACCTGGTGAAATGGGAATGAGACTCAGCTTTGAGCTTTCATTCTTCTCTGTGGCGTCTACGGTCCATTGAAACAGTTAACTTTACCTATTATACTATTTGAAGTTGTGGCATATGCTTTCTATTTAAAAATGATAGCTTGAAGACTATACCATTTCATTCCTTTCAAAAAAAGTTTCCCTTCTTTTTTCAAATAAATAAGCTATTCTTCACTGTGGCTAGAGAAACACTGTTGTGAAATTCTAGTTATTTCTGCTTCTTACGGCTGCCCTACAGAGACAAAGACATTTCTGTAGGAAGGAACAACAGGAAAAGAACCGTACTGGAATTGGATTGACTGGACTTGCTAAAGCAAATACGTCTTAATCTTAATTAACCAGCTTTTGACATCTGGATGTGTGGATTGCTGGCTCTGTCACATGAGGACTTTATAATCAGTGTCCGCTGGGTGACTATCCTAGAATTTTTCTCTATAAATTCTTTCTATCAAACACTGTGCCACAATATCCCAATCCACAGCAGGGAAACTTTGATCAAGGTCAGGACAAATGGACTTGGAGAAGTTTCTAGCTGAGAAGGGCAGCTATTCTCTGTGACTTATTGGAGAATTGCTTTCTTTATCTGGGAAGGCCATACTCTTCAGAGCAAGGTGCAGTTTTGGGAGTGGTGGGCCCATGGCCGACTGAGCAGGAAGGGATGCCTGTCTAGCCAGCCTGATCAGCAGACATCTTCCATCTCCTCAGATGCAGACTTGGATCATTATTTAGGGTCCCAGCATGATTGCAAGGCTTCTCAATGATTAGAAAGAACACACTCTTCCTCAAACTGGCCCTTTTCTAAACAAGATCATGAAATAGACCCCACTGGTAAGATATATTTTGGTGTTCCTCTTCCCAATCTCTTTCCTATCCCCAATCTCTTTCTTCCTGCCAGTTTCCCATTTCTCTGGGTGCCTTTCCTTCCCTTTACCTCATCCCAAAATCTAGCTTACATTTTTCTAGCCCTTAAAAGCCCTCATCTAGGTCACCTTGATAATAGAAGGAAAATAGGGAGCTAAATATTGAGTATCTATGATGATCAACCCTTCCTAATGGAATCACTGAAAGGTTACTAATTTCTTTAACTCACATACTAATTTTTGAAGTCAAGTTTTAAGTCTGAGACAGGTTTACAAGGAAGGTCTTTTTGATCAGATCAACTTCAGACTCAGAAGGGGGTCCCTCAAATTCTTCCAAAGGAGGTGGGCTGCCTCCTTTGTCTTTAGTTGCAGATACAGTTTTGACTGAGACAAGATGGTGATCAAGAACATGTGGTTGATATAATATTCACAGAATTCCTGTTTCATTAGGTAGCATTTGTGTGTCTGCTGTTCTTGACCTATCCTGCTTTCTATGACTCTGACTCTCTGTGGATTCAAACATTTGACTTTTTAAACCTAACCCTATTCATCAGCCCCTGAATTACCTGGGCTGTCCTCTTCTGACATAGCCAGTGTCTTCTCCAGCGGTTTCACCTCAAGCATTGGCTTCATTATGTGTGTGTGGTCTGTTTACAATCATGTTTCCACTATCTCGCTGGTACAATCTTCTAAAACTTGGCCCAGTCTTTTTCCTAGTTTCTAATTCCTTTTTGGATCCCTTTCTTTTTGTGCTATTGGTTATATCTTCCTTCCCATATTTCTCCAATACTGACATACGCTAATTTGTTTCTTATGCCTGATTATTGAGGAGCATTTTTCTTGTGGCTTCAGAACTAGAACTCAAACTTGAGGACAAATTGACATTAATTATCCCCATATTTTAAAGAAAGGTTCCCCAATGCCCAGGTCATGTACAGGTACAAATCCATGACCCATTAGGAACAGGGCCACATGGTAGGAAGTAAACAGTGGGCAAGCAAGCAAAGCTTCATCTGTATTTACAGTTGTTCTCCATCACTCACATTACTTCCTGAACTCCACCTCCTGTCAGATCAACGGCGGCATTAGGAGCTTGAACCCTATTGTGAACTGTGCATGCAAGGGATCTAGATTGTACACTCCTTATGAGAATCTAATGCCCGATGATATGAGGTGGAGCTGAGGCAGTGATGCTAGTGCTGGGAAGTGGTTGCAAATACAAATTAACATTAGTGGAGAGGTTTGCCTGCACAGAGATCATAATAAATCAGTTGCTTGAAGACTCATATCAAACTCTATCAGTGAGTGGCAAGTGACAATTAAGCTACATCTGGTGGCAGGCTTTATAGTGGCAAGTGAGTTGTATAATTATTTCATTGCATATTACAATGTAATAACAATAGAAATAAAGTGCACAATAAATATAATGTGCTTGAATCATCCCACACCCCTGCAGCCAAGTGTATGGAAAACTGTCTTTCACAAATCCAATCCCTGGTGCCAAAAATGTTGGGGACCATTGTTTTAAAAGGATCTGTATTAGTTTGCTAAGCTTGCCATAACAAAATACCACTCACTGGGTGGCTTAAACAACAGACATTAATTTTTTTCACAATTCTGGAGTCTAGCAGTCTAAGAGCAAGGTGTTGGCAGGGTTGGTTTTTCTGAGGTGTCTCTACATAGTTTATAGATGGCTGTCTTCTCCCTATGTCCTCACATGGTCTTCCATCAATACATATATAATCTCCTGATTTCCTCTTCTTATGGAGACACCAGTAAGACTGAAGTAGAACCCACCCTAATGACCTCATTTACCCTTAATTACCTCTTCCAAGACTCTATCTCCAAATGCAGTCACATTCTGAGGTACGGGGAGTTAGGGCTTCCACATATGAACTGGCTGGGTGGCACATAATTCAGCCCATAACAGGATCTGATGACAATCATAAACAGCTCCTCAGGGCTTCTTAAAAGGTGAACATGCCTTCTCTGCTACCTGTACAATCACCTCATCCTACAAATCTGTATGAAAACAATCATTGGGTGGATGAGTGAGGGGAGTAAGGAGGAAGTCAATTGGAAGGCAGGCAGTTGTGGTAAAGAGGTTTTCTCTTCCTTTCCCAGAGGTAGGAGGAGGGGGAGGTGTTTACCTCCCCTACCTTCAGGTTGCATGAATGAAGTCCCAAGGGAACCATGTGCAAGGACTGGATGTGCCTGTAAGAAGAGGTAACTGTTGTCCCAGCCTCTGGCTGGGTACTTGCAGTGCAGGAGAGTCAAGTATGGTGAGAAAGTTCTTGAGAGAGTCTGCTATTTCCCTGAGGCTGGGAGGTCCCCGGGACTTTCATGATCAGTTCTGTCTCTTTAATAGTAGTTTCCCTGAAGTCTGCAAGATGATGGCGTTCTTTTTGGAAAAAAACATTATTTTTGGAAATGAATTCTAGTAATGACTACAGTATTGAAATCTTAGTACATGGTAGTCACTGTGTTAACTGCGTTACATGGATTATCTCATTTAGAGGTCATGACATTCCTTCCAATAAAGTCTGTGATTGGGCGCCATTTCCCTGTGCTAGTTTAAAAAGTGCCTGTAGGCAGGAAGCTGAGGTGAACACGGAGCTCAACTTTTTGCTTTTCTTATTCTCTACACATCATAAAATGCCTGAAAATTCTATCCAGTATTCCAGTCAATTGTAGTGGGCAGGTAAGTGTGATACTTGTTACTTCAGACTCGCTGCAATCCTAACGAGTTGTTTTTTGTTTTTGTTTTTGTTTTTTTTAATATATAGATTCCCACATTCTACCAAAACCTCCTGATTCAGATTCTCCAGGGCAATCTCAGAAAGCATCCATCTTTATTCTGACGTGCATTCAGGATTTGGACCCACTAATGCACTTGACCTTTCCTAGTGATGTCACATCCTGATTGTTTTGACTTTAGAACATTCAGAGAACCCTCTTTTAAGAGTCTCAACTAATACAGTTTCATTACTTTCTTATTAATCGTGAATTAGCTGGGTCTCCCTATCATGAAGCATGTCTCAATTTCCAGACTATATTTGCACTTTACATTTTCTTACATCTAATAATGTGTCCTCCTGAATTAGAAGAAACAGTCTTTAGTGTTCATACCTTCAAAATTTAGAGGACACTTGTCCTATCCCGGGCAAGTCATCATTTAACCAGGTTATACATATTTAATTATTTTAATACACTCGCCTAAATCAACTTCTTGAACTTCCTAGTCACACTGGTGGCCACATCTTGTCCTCTCTCTGCACAGCAATGAAGAAAGCCAGAATAGGACATCTTTCTTCTAGCCATGTTTTCCTGAGGAGTAAGGCTGACAGTTATCCTCCAGTCCCACCCATCTGATCTAAAATGCTCATTCCATAAATGTGCAGGCTGTTATTACTCATTAGTTGTATTTAAATTACAGCATAAATAATTTTCAAGTCCGTAAGCTCCCTCCTATCACTGAATAAAAGTATTTAAGGTTTTATTTTTAATTTAAAATTTTAAAATACTGGCACATTTCTCAAGTGGAATGAATCCATTAAAAATCCTGTGTGTGTAATTAAACAATCTTCATGTCCCTAGATTTCTTTGTCATTTCTGGCACCTGGCATGCCTTCCTCAGAGGCTTTCGATTGTGGACTATAATACTTTGAGAATAATGAGAATTTCGAGTCCACAGATCACCCAAAGCCAAACATCAGTTTTTTTGGCCAGTAAAGCATGCCCAGTTAGCTGATGGCTTTCAGAGGGGCAGACAAAAGGCCTTAGATAATGCACTGAGTGTGGTGCTGTTTAAGGCCATCATGATGTGCTGTAATTATTGTGGCAGGCTCCTTCCTGTCTAGAATATCTCCCTGAACAGTCGGTAGTGTGTCTTGGGGTTGACAGGTGGCTAGATTCCCCTCTGTGTTAGTGAGGACGTTAGATTTTGCCAGGAGAATTTAAAGCAACCTAGGCAGTGCCTTAGCACTTGAATTGTTCTGATTTTCCTTTTAGCTCTGTGCAATATGCATTTCTTAGACACACACAAGCGAAAAACCTCTTTCCCTCCCTTTTCCTGAATTTTTATCCTCACCAAGGCACATTCTCCAATTTGCTGGCTGCCCCTGGGAGCCATACTTACTGTGTCCCCCGACAGCCCTGTGTCCATGTTTTATGCAAAGATGTGAGCAGCTGGCCACCAGGCCCCTGAGAATCTGGGGCTTTTGTGTTCCAAATCCTCTCCTCTGCCTTCTTTTCCCTCCCCTCCTGGCTTCTAGGCCATATGATCTTTTCTCCACCACTCCCTTGTGTCCGCATTCGCTGGATGTGCACTGAGCTTTTTACATGCCAGGCATCCATGCTAAGAAATGCTGAACTTTCCTAAAAAATGGTTGATAAACACAGGGAGTCGTGTCAGAGGATGTCTGGTAATTTTAGTAGGTCTTTTCGACTGAGGCTTTGTTCAGATCTTCTAAAGAAGTCCCATGTTACCAGGCAGAAAATCTAAGAGGCACCATAGCCTAGTGGATTGAAAACAGGGTTGGGAGAGCAGCATCTGCTATGAGGCTTACATCAGAAAATGTACGCAGAATTCTAAAAGAGTGAGGGCTTTGTAGATGAACTTGGACCTGGAATCAGACAGCTTATGTTTTACGCCCAGTTCTACCACTTATTATCTTTGTGACCTTGGGCAAGGTCACTTGTCTTTCCTGTACCTCAGCTATTTCATCAACAAAATAGAAATGCTAATAGCTCCACACCGGGGTTTTGATAAAAATTCCAGCAGTAACAGATATAAAGAACTTTAAAAAGTACCTAGTATGTCATGAGTGCATAATAAATGTTTAATAAAAGCTAGTTAAAATACTAATATTGTTGTTATTATTATTAAGCTTTTCACAAATTCACCAACTCTTACATATAACACAATCGCTTCAGTGGATCTAGAATGAGCCACGAATTGGTAAACACAGAGAACAGACTAAACATTCCAGTGCAAATTCCAGGTTTTCTTGGGGTACAGTTCGTGGTGTGAGAGCCCTTTGTTGTGTCTGGTCAAGCCATTTGACCAAGATGCTCAAGTATTTCACTTGATGAGAACATTGGCACGGAGTTCAAGATACAAGATGTGGTTAACCCGAGGCACGGAGGCCTCCGTTCTGCTCCAATAATAAGGAAATTCAATCTAAACCATAGGCTTGTTAGCGAGCTTAAATAATCCTAAAGTAAAGAGAAAAATGTAGCTGAGATATCTCTGCCTAAAGTTATCTTAATATGAAAAAATTTACATTCAAGGAGCAAATTCAAGAAAAATAATAGGACCCTGCTGTAAGCTAGAAATCCAGTCTCTAAAAACAATGTAGGGGTACCATTACTGCTCATTTGGTGGGAACTCAGTGTTGTAGGGGTCTTGCACAATAGTAGGAGACCTTCCAGAACTGAAAGAGGGGGTTGGAAGGAGTTAGGCATGGAGAACTATTTCTCCCCGCAGGGGCATTTTATGGCACACCTTGAGCAGGGCGTTCTGCAGCTGACTTTGTCCGAGCATCTTTTTGCCTTGTGCCCATGTTGGGAATTGTACTCTTTCTTGCCGCTGGCATGCATCGCCAGAACTGCTCTCATTAATTATGCGGGTAAACATACTTAAGGCATGGTCCTGCACCAAGCCAGGCTGGCTCACAGTCAAAGTTAAGTTTCCTCTTTGGAAAGAAGCATGATGCTCATCACAATGGAATCTGCCCCGAATAAAAGTTTGTGTGGCTCAGTTCAAGGACTAGCTGAGGTTTGAGCTGCTTCTGATTTTATCTGACCCTTAGAGAGAAGATAGAGATGCACTACCGTCTCCTATTTATCATTCTCAATGGGAACTGTGTGGGCAGCTTCCATTATGCCAGGCCAAATTTAGACGAATGAAAAGGTCGACTAAGTAATTATTGATTTTATATGTGTGCATAAATTAGAGTACAGAGTCCTTTAGTCAGTGCTAAAAATAAGCCTTCTATGTATTGGGTTTGGGAGGCAGAGGATAAAGCAATAGTTCTGGTGGTAAATCTGTACATTGAATAACTATTTCCTTATGGTTCAAAACTTATCTTAAAAAAGAAATCAGTCATTGGAGCATTTTGGATATTTGTGAGAGGACTGAACAAGGCACACCAGAGCCATTCTTTCTCTACAATCGTAAAAATGGTATTGGCCATAATCCTTTTAGCAACAAGCTTTCCCCAAGCAGCAGTGTCTTATGAATGCTATTCTGAGGAGAACTAGTCAATATATTAGTTTTCTTTTAATTATGCAGCTGTAGCAGCAGGTCATGCATGAGGTTTATGGAGCTTTGTGGATTTGCCATCGGATCTGGGAAGCAGAGAATTTATTCGTATACTGTGGGACAATTTGCTCTGGTTAGAAGACAGAAACCATATCCTTCTATCTTAAAAATGAAGAGCTGATATTTGGATGGGAAATTCCAAGAATGTAATAAACAAATCAGCCAAGGCTGTTCATTAAAATTGATGAGTTTTAAGCATTTATGTGACACTCCAGAATGTTTCACAACTGGAAAATTACCAATTGCCTGAAGTTTACAGTCATTGACATGCTTACAAGGGGAGAAATACAGTGATAAAAGAAGAGAGTATTTTGTTATCAAACATCTTATGCTTGGGGGTGAATCCAGCTGAATTATACAACGATCTCAGTTCTCCTTAGATTTGAGTGATTTGAAGTCAATTAGTGCATTACGTGTGCATCTTAAATTCTAGATTACAGTAATTCTGTCTCTTCTTGGTTAGTAGTTCCTGTAATGCTGAGAAGCAAAATGTCTTGTTCAAGCGTAACTTGGTATTCCTTAGGAACAGCCCCAAGGAAGCAGATTGTTACACTCTGCTTGATCTAATGGGCTACAACAGCTCCCAAATTAAAGAAATGAGGATTGGCGTGTCAAGAAAGAGGGGTAGCTGGGAGGGAAGGTGTTGGCCTGTAACTAGAAAATACTAACCTCTGGGACTGTGTGACTCTCACATATAGGTTCGGTTCTGCTCTATGCTCTGGGACAAACCCTGATCTTAGACGGGGACGGCTCTGTGGCCTGATGTTGGGGCTCAGCATGGCACCAGTCTTGCTAGGCACTCAGCTGAGACCCTGCACTCCCGTTTGCATAAATCCAGTTTGCAGATACCACGTGCAGAAGATCCAGCCCTCACTTTGTGCTCTAATCATGGCAGCTGGGTCTTGTCTTACTTCTTGTGGCTCTCAACGTGCCTTGTCCTTTTAAAAATGAGGTCTTCCATTGGCAACCCCTAACCCAACATCCAGAGGTTTATAGCTTTCCCTATAACTTAACTGCTGTGAATTAAGGAGTGAATATTGCCTTTTTCTAGATTTTGCATGTTATCCTTTGAATAGGTATCAGGACACATTCTGCTCCTTTGGGTTGTCCATCTTTTCTCTCACCTTGTTTCAACACAACTAATAACCTAAACAAGCAGGTGTTTATTGTTATGTACTTTCCACACTGCATATCCAATGTCCAGTGGAGTGCCTGGGCCATAGTAAGCATTAAATAAATGTTTGGAGAATGAATAAATTCCTTCCATCTGCCAGCCAGGATTTCCTTCCAATACTTGATAGCAAGGTCCATCTTCCCAGAAACTGCCTATTTAGAGGTTTCTAAATCTCAGCTCACCCAACTTTGCCCAGGAAGCCTTGCCCTACCATGAGCTGGAACACAACACCCAAATGTCATGCTTCTTAGGCAAGTGAATGTCATTGGCAAGATATGTCATTAATGTCTCATGCCTCTCTGCAAGCTTTTAAAAATCTTAGAACTTCTGAGCCACTTTCTTTGCTTGAGCCGGCTTCTACCTCTTTGGAGTGTACTTTCCCCTCAATAAACTATCTCTTTGTTTCACCAAAAAAAAAAAAAAAATCTCAGCCTGCTCTAGTATTTTCTCCACTGTCTTCTGGTTCTCCCTCAGACACATTATGAAAAATTTTGTTTGGTTCGATTAATTCATACCAAAGTGGCAGTGACTAACAATTTGGGGCAGTTAGCCAAATTTCAAGGTATAGCCCTGGGTTGTTGTTAGTGGAACCAAAAGGAAGTTCAACCTTAGGTATCAGGGGAATGTTTTCAGAAACTGGGGCTATTTAGCTTGGAGAAGAATCAACTTGGAAAGGTCACAGCAGCTATTTTCAAATATATCTCCATGTCTGATGTGTAAAAGGCAGAATACATCTTTCTTTTTGCAAATAGGAATCGGTGACAATCTGCCAATGGTGACAGAGTACACTAGTCTTGGAAGTTGAACCCTAGCTCTGCTCCAGACCTGAGGGCAGGCCAGGGCAGGTGTGGTGGGGAGAGTGTGG
Organism: Lyroderma lyra; assembly: GCA_004026885.1. Lineage (NCBI taxonomy): Eukaryota > Metazoa > Chordata > Mammalia > Chiroptera > Megadermatidae > Lyroderma > Lyroderma lyra. The sequence continues at coordinate 66,877 of PVJL010004536.1, forward strand.
TCATAGGTGGTGGCATGTGGTAACGACACAGTGGACCTTTAGTTCTTGGTCCCTTCCATCTTGAGGAGGAGTATAAACCCAGGCTGCATCTCCCCAAGAGAATTTCTCAAGCTGGGCCACATTCTGCTCCTCTTTGCCATTTCTCTTGTCTAAGTGGCATTTCTCAGTGTTTGCTTCTACAGCAGATGGAACATCATGGCTATTGTGACTGCTGCCTTTGTTCAATTAGAGTAATCCCATTCCTCTTGCCAAAGGTTGATTAAAAAACATGCATGTGTAGCACAATCCTGGCTCATGCATTTGAGGGGAAATTTTTTAGGGTGTGGAGAGTGGTTCTTAGAAAGGTTTTTCTCTTCTAAGAAAGGCAGGCAGAGTCTGTATTGGCCTCCTGGAAGTTGCTATATAGATATGTAAAGTCTGGAACGTCAGCAATAATGTTTCCCCAGCTAAAGGTTGAAGCCAGAATCAGGATAGGGGGTTCTTCATGACAAAATTCACCCACCGAATCAGTCAATTCTGGAGCTCTTCTACTTCTGATCTTTCGAACCTACTTTTTTCTGATACACTTCTTTATTTTTTTTTAAAGGCAGCTTGTCAAGTTCTGATACTTGCAGCCAAAACCATCCTTTCTGAAACAGGGAGGTTTATTTCACTTTTCTGAAAATGATGAAAGAAAGAAAACCTGTGGTAAAAATCAAGTACAACCTTTGAATTAGATTGGTTCTCATTATACTGTGACTGGTCAGACTTACATTTTCTAGGAAGATCGTGTCTTTTTCTTTGTTCTTCTCTGTGGGAAACCCAATAGCATATTCTAATTGTCATCGTGAAGTTAGCGTACCATAGTTGTAATATGATTCCAGCAGTTTCTTTCAAATCAGTATTTAGATTAAAATAAAATTGAGTCAAGTGAAGCACCACATGCAAGCAGCTCTTCGTGAAGACACAGGCACACACTCTGCACATGCCACACTGACTCATAGAAAAGACGATTCAATAGTGGGATACTTTCTACTCTACTTCTGGCCCCTACGTCATGGTCAGAGAAGGACACCATTGAACATTCTGAATAACCTAACCAAACGTAAAAAAATGGCTCTGGTAATTGTGGGCTTCTAAGAATGTGGAAGGTCAATGAGATGATGATGGCTTTGAAAGTAACTTGCAACTTGTAATGTCGTGGACACACTGAAGGCACTATTATCGGGAATTTTGAAGAGGGACAAAATTCTAGATTTGGTCATAGGGATAGCAAAAGCAGCCCCGGTTTAGGCAAGGAATCAAGAATCATTTCTATTCTAACTAATATCTCCAGTAAGAATTTATGGGGTCCCCTTTTTGACAAGAGAATCAGATGCTTTGTCTGAATTAACAAGGGCTGCTGGAAGGTAGGTGGCTCAGCTCCTGTGTCAGGAATGGGATGGATCTATTGGCTGCTGGTACATCTTTATACACAGTTCACAATCCCACTGCATCATGTCATATCTGGTACGGTATAATGCAATATGACTAATGTAATCAGATGTGAAGTGCACTACAGCAACATGTCAAGTTGGAAAATTTGAAAAGAGAAATAGCCTTCTCTCTAAAACATGGTTGAGCTATTTCTTATTTCTCTCAGCCGGAGGGCTCTGTTTTCAGAGTGGAGAGTTTTCTGTGTTGACCTTCTGGTCAAGGGCATATGTCAGGAGGGTTAGTCTTTCTCGAAGGTAGTACCCTGGGCAAAAGAGCTAGAGCCTCGTGTATTGGTCCCCACCTGCTTTTCAAATCAACAGACTTCACCTTTTTCCCGTAAAGTACTCACTCCAGGGGTGTGTGTTGCAAGCCACTGATTTGTCAGAAAATGAAAGGTAGTCTCTCAATTTCACAAAGATTTAGGAAAGGTATGCTTGGAAACTAATCAAGCTCCAAGGAGGAATTTTAAGGACCTTAAGTGGCTGAACAAGGGACTGTCATTTAAGTATGTGTGCAGTTTTTTAAAATGATAGCTAATGTGGATGCACAAGTTTTGATCTGTCAACTTTCTTTTTAAGCTTCCTGAATGTGGCAGGGTAGGTCATCCTTATGACCCTGTCTCATTAACAAGTGTGAGTTATGGGAAGGACTCTGTGCCTTGATTTAGTGGAGACATCCAGTCTCTTCCTCTTCTGCCCCAGGTGGGCCATAGTATCCTCTCTCTCTCTCTCTCTCTCCCCTCCCCTCTCTCCCTCCCTCTCTCCCTCTCTTTCCCTCTCTCTTTCTCTCATTCTCTCCTCTCTCTCTCCCTCCCTCTCTCCCTCTCTTTCTCTCCCTCTCTCTTTCTCTCATTATCTCCTCTCTCCCTTCCTCCCTGTCTCTCTTCATCCCCATGTCTCCTTCCTTCTGCCTCCTTTTCCCCCACACATTTAAATTTCTAAGATGTAAGAATATGTAAGAGTTTAAGAGTCAAAGAGAAGCTCCAAAACAGTGGCTGAGGCAATTACTTCAAACACAGAGTCTTGGTTAGTGGCCTGTGGAACCTGACATGGGAACAGACTAAATGGAGCTACTCTGTGTGAAGCAGGTACCCTGGCCCCACTTATCTATCACCTGCAGTTTGCAAACCACTGCCCTAAAGTATAGAAGCAGAGATCATTGAAGTTTAGAGGTGAAAGACAATTAAACTTTCCTATGGTGCAGCTGTGGAAATGAACCCAGATCACTTGGTTGAACTGGAACTAGAACTTGGTCTTCCAGTCCTCCCAGTCCAGTCCTGCTGATACCGTGCTATGGAGACTTAACTCTCTTTGTGGTGGGCTCAGGAGGTAGCAGGGCAAAGCCCATTCCTTTCATGAACCCATTTCCACCCTTGCTTACTTCCTCACCCTTTCATCCTGTCCGCCAGAAGGCGCAATGGCCCAGTAGGGGCGCAATACACATGGTTAGCAGATAATTGTGCCACTTCCTACAGATTTGTGAAACAACCAAAGTTTGTCCTTCATTTCCACCGACCTCCCATGTTGCCTCATTTTGTTTTTTTCCATGCCTCCCACCTCACTAGGTTCATTTCTTCTGACTCTGCTTGCCTTCTTCAAGTCATTTCCTAGACAGGATTGCACCCTACTAAGTTTGCAGACCTTTCATATCTTAGTCTTTTCCTGACCTTACCTTGACCTCTCCCTCCCCTCTATTAAATTCTACCTCTCCCGTGTACCATTTTATTGGACCCTACCCTTTGCTCAGTGATAGCTGGCTAATATGAGAAACTAATCTGTTTTAATGTTTTAATGTGTTACCACTTGCTAGCCACTGCTAGCAACTTAATGAGATTTTGAGTTTTACTTGTCTCATCACAGGTCCTCTATTCAATTATAAACTCAGTCAGGGGGAAGGGCCATTTGCTATTTCTTCTTTAACTCCCATAGCAGCTGACTAGTGCTGGACTAAGAGTACTTGAGACTGATGTTGTCGAATGACTTAAAGGAATGGTGAAGAAGGTGGCCAGACCTGAGTGGAGAGAAGGTAAACAAACACCATGAGGGGTTGTTTTCCAGGCAAAGCCAAAAAGAGTTTTGCAAGTGAAACTGGCAACTCCTTTTTAAAAGGAGTTAAAAAATAACCACGGAGGATAATTTAACTCACCCAAACCTTCAATAAAGTTTGCTTTAACTAAAACAGCAGCAACAACAAAAACAATAATACTACAAATCCACTGCCTAGGCCTAAAGCTGGTCCTGAAATCAAAGGTTTCCATTGGGCCTCCCACTATCCTCTGGGGAGAAGTTTGCCTTTAAAAGTCTAAAGCAAAAATGCATACAAAATACACATATTATTAAAGCTCTGGGGGCTGTAGAAACACATTAGCTGCAGGCTTGGCAAATATAACTTCTTGCAAACTGAAATCTCAGAAAATCAAGGGTCTAGAGTGGCATTGTCCAGTAGGTCTTTCTGTGATGGAAATGTTTCCACTTTACCCTGTTCAAGACAGTAGCCATGAGCCACATTCGGCTACTGAGCCCTTGATATGTGACTAGTGTGCCTAATGACCTGAACTTTTAATTTAATTTCATTTTACTTCATAAAGTAACAAAACTTAATGTTTAAATTTAAATAGCCATGCCTCATTTAAAGAACCTGGTTACTGGAAGTGTGGTCCATGGATTGGGAAGACTGGCATTACTTGGAAGCCTATTAGAAATGCAGTCTCAGCACCCCCTTTCCCAAGCCCTGATTCCCAAGTGAATTTTATGTACATTACATTTTGAGGTGTTCCTCTCTAGATCCACAGTTCTCAGCCCTGTTAGAATCACCTACAAGATTAAAAACCCCTGGATGAATTTTAAACCACTCTGATACCTGGACTCCACCATGGGCCAATTACATCAGAAATTCTGGTGGGGAGGCACAAACACTAGAATCATCGGTGCCACACACTAGTCTGAGGAACAGATTGCATAAACATGCAATAAAGAAGTGAAAATGAATCCAATGGCACTTAAAAATACAGACAACTTTACCAAAAGAAGCTCAAGTATGCATGTTGCTCTGGAATAGCATACTAAGAAGAGATGAACATAACAGTTGCCTCCAAAATAGTCTCTATACCAGTTGGAATCAGAACTTCCCAAGGCATGAGAAGTGGTTAGTCTCTTAACCTAGGAGACCTGGTCTTGGTTTAGGGAGCCGTAGGTACAAGCTTATCTGATGTTAGTGACCAGGCAGCTGCGGAATATTGCTAGTTACAGGAATCAGGACTACTCAGTCAGGGTGAAGTTGATCTACAGTTAACATTCATTCCTGATAAAGCAGGAAAGTGTGATTTAAATAGATTAGAGACAGATTGTCAACTCCAGAGCCCTTGATAATTTGTGTGACCACAGGAGAAATGAATCATGTCTAGGACATGAGATCCAAGGTGAATTATGAATTCCTCAATCGAGATACTTATTAAATAAGTAACAACTCCAGGTAGAGAGAAGTAGAAAAGCTTTCTTTGCTGATGGTCTGAAGATCCCAGTGGGAAAGGCTGTCAAGAGCTGTCCCTTTTTTCTGAGAAGACTTGAATTTGGGAATTTTCCCTCTTTTTTTCCAGCTACCATGATCCAAGCTCAGAGTACCATTCAAGAAATGTTCTGGGTTTTTCTCTTGATGGGCTGTATTTGGGAAGAGAGGAAGGCAGTATGGTGGTTAAAAATGATTCTCTGATTTTTTTTTCCTCTTCTGTAACAACAAAAAAAAGCATTTCTTCATGATTTGGGCTATCATTATTCCCCTTTTGTGCTATAGCTAAAAATTTAAAAGCGGGTTGTGTAAATTTTAAAAATGAATTGAAAATGTTAGTTTTATAATGGACCAGGACTAAGCCCACAGACCATGGGAAGGATCTAGATATGCCCAGTGCAGGGAGGGTCATGAGATACACCACCTGTTCAGATAAGGGAGGTAAAGGGGACATTCATCCTTATAGGGGCTAAGTTCAACAGCAAATTTTTATTGAATATTTGAGGATCCAAGACATTGGTCTAGGTGCTGGGGATACAGTGATGAACAAAACAGATGTTCTGATTTCATGTAACTTAACAGGCTAGTCAGGAAACACGGAGCTGTTAAATGGGCATACAGATAAATAAATATATATTATAATGAACATCTATGAATTGTGATAAGGCCTGTAAAGAAAAATCGTAGGAAAGAAAGTAAAGGGAGGCTCTGATCAACTTAGATTTTGGCAAAGAGGATTAGAAAACAGGATAATGGGTGTTATTTAATGAGCAGAAAGCCTCACACAGGCTCGAATCCATCAGAAAGGATGGCAAGCTTAACTATAAGCAACAATCAATTAAACACGAAGACTGAAAGTCCATTTATGTGCTAGTTAAGGAAGGATTGAGATGAAAATGCAGTCTCAAGCTGAGTGGCCTACTCTAATACAGGCAGAATGCAGAGATCTTGGCTAAAGGCTACAGAGAAGGTTGAAACTGAGAGAACTTGAGGTGGAGAGTGAAAGAACTTACTGATGAACAGTGACGTCCAAGTAGAAGTCAAGAGAACAGATGCAAGCAGATGGAGCATCGAGGCAAGCCTTCTGATGCTAAAAGAAGGTAATGTCTCTTACCTCCTTCCTCCTACGAACAATGACTGACTTTCCTGGCCTTGGCCAGGCAGAGGCTGGGAAGCTCAAGGATTGCTCAAATGTATCAGGTCCCAAATGGGCAACACCTGTCCCTAAGCCCTGAAAGATTCTGCTCAGGAATAAAACCACAAAGTCATAAAATATGGGAGATGAAGGGACTGTAGTGTGCATTTATTTCAGCTCCTCGTTTGATTTCAGGATGGACCTCATGGATGCCTTCATTGGTCACCTACTGGAGGTCTTAATGTCTCTGGTCCTGAAAGCTTGACTCTCAGCCTTGACCCATTTATCTCTGACTTGTTCTGTTAACTTGAAGTCAACTCACTGCAATGTGTGAAGGCTCGTTTCACCCACAGGTTTCAGGATAGAATCAGAGTCCACTATCATTAGTGACCAAAGGTCCTCTGCATCCTTTCCAAGCCTTATTTCCTCTACAGAATCCTCTGCTTCAGGCGAATGAATCTATCCATAGTTTAGTGAGTTCATGGACGTTCTTGGCTCATCACTTTTGATCAAAGACCTTTTTGGTGTCTCTGTGTCCTATCAACCCTCTAAGACACAGCTGAAATTACAGCTTCAACAGGAAGTCGTGTTGACTACTCCAGTCTTCTACACATTGTGTGATACTCATATACTATTTTAAGTACCGTGGTATATCAGAAACTAGTGTAATTGACACGTTGAATAAGGAAGTCTCATGGGGACTAATCAGAAAGTCATTTACTTTTCTCTCTCATAGACCTTGTCAATTTGAATTTATTAACTCATATGTTAAGTAAATATTTATTGAATACCTATGTGCTAAATATTATTTTAGGAACTGGGGACACAGTAGTGAACAAAATAGACAAAAATTGGTGGAGCTTACAATCTAGTGAATGAGAACAATAAAACAAATATGTAAGTGTAATATTTAGCATATTACATAAAGAAAAGTGCTAAGGGAAAAAATAAGGCAGGAGAGAAGGGACGAAAAGCATCAGCACTTTTAGATAGTGTAGCCAGATAAGACCTCCCTGAGAGGGTGCCTTTGATTAAAGACCTGAAAGAGATGAGGATGCTAGCTAATAGACACCTGGTGGGATGACGTCTGGGTAAAGGGAAAGGCAAGTACAAAGGCTCTGAGGTGGAATGTGTAGTGTCACGAGGTGGCATAGGCAATCCTAGTCTTGGTTGTATTTCGAACTGGCCCTTTCTCTCATTGAACATTTTTGGGTGTTCTTAAGGGTTGTCCCCAGTTCCTCTAATGTGGAGAGCACAACTCTTCTGGGTTGCTGTAGTTCTTTTCTTAAGTCCCAGGAATCTCATGGTTCACCCTCTTTTTGGTCTCACCACGACCTTCCAGGAAGCTATCTTGGGCAGTCTGTGATGAACTTATGCTGGCAGAACACCAGACTGCCAGTTCTCTGGCCTTTAGATTTTCCAGGCGTCAGTCAGACATCATCCCAATGGATCTTTAAACTATTTGCATGGAAATACTGCACATCTGGGATGTTTTTTGCCTAGGATTTAGTTAAAGATCAGATACCTTCCATACCTTCTTTTTGGTGGAAAGGCAAGAAAGTTTGAGGTTTCTTTAAACACCCTTTTTTTTTTTTCTCAGCCTCTTCAACTTATATTCTTAGCTGAAGATGGGCCATCTCAAAAGGACTGCAAAACAGTTTTACAATTTTATTTTGTAAATCTTGCTTGGTGATCTCAAACCTCATTTTATAATGTAACATCTATGTAATGGGGAGAAGCTCACGGGGACTGAGGATTAGATGGTGCCAGTTAATGTTATAAGAATATGCTTGGATTCCTGCAGATGGCAGGTGGTGGGTATTACGCAGCTAACTACTATACAAAGCTTCTCTGATCTGCAGCAATTACTGCCTCTACCACTCACTTGGCACTTAACACGTGCTGCTTTGAGTTGTTATTTGTTTTTAATTAATATTTAATTATAAAGCATACTCTAGTGAATTATCCATATAAGTATTTAAAATATTACACATATTGTTGAATCAATTTATATTCTCTAGCAATATATAAGAGTTCAGTATTCTTTAATACAAATTTTTATTATTTAATCTTTTTATTCACACCTTCTTCATCTGTAGCTGGTCTTCTGGTCCTTTAGCTCACTGGTCTGTAAATACTCAATAATTCTAGCACGTAGTAGGTGCTTAATAACTGCTTGGTGAAGAGGATGGTGCGCTTTATGGGTATGTAAAATCTTATGAATGAGAAGAGGTAAGAGTTGAAATCACACTTTAACACAATCGTATCTCTGAATTCTCTTATGTGTGAAAGTATGTATATGAAATAAATAAAAAGTTTATTACTGTGTGCTGTTTTGGCTCTATAGTTGCTAGCTTTTTAGATATTTTTCTGCGATTTGTTGGCATGGGTATGTTAGTTGTGGCCTGTAGTTGTCACAGAAAAGTAAAACTTTGACACTGATTTGAGAATGTATTTTTTACTTTTGTGTATTTGTGTCTATTCATTGATAGATTTTGTTACTTCTGGTTTAGTATCTCATATGTAAAAAGCTTGGAAATTGCCATCCTTACAACAAGAAAAATTTAGACAAAACTGAAAACAATGATATTTCTTATACTCTTCAGAAAACTGGAGGCCAACCTCCACCATGAAACCTGGAGAGACAGACAAATCCAGAGACACAGCTGAGATCAGTTTACTTGGAACAGAAATTACTGGAGCCATAAACTGGTAAGAATGCTCTAATAGTAATTTTGAAGAATTGCTAGAGGCTGAGTGTAGTCTAGCATAAGAGTGAGAACTTCCTGGGGACTGCAGTCTTATGGGCCTCACACTTTTTGGGGCTTTACCTCTGGGGACACCACCATGCTTTCATGTTTACAATCTGACAAAGATTCCCTCATGGCTGTGAGGAGAAGAAGAATATTGTGACATACACCAAGAGATTTCTCCCAAACAAAGGCCTGCTGTTCAGGAGAAAGACTTTATCAGAGATTTATTCCAGTTGAAGAAGGGAATTCCTCCCATGCCAGCTCCCTTTAGACTTCCCGTTCCACCTGAGGAGGTAAGGGTGAAGAACATAGTCAATAAAAGTCAGAGTTTCAAGGAAATAGAGTAAGGGTGCTATATCTAGGGAACAGAGTAGAGATCAGGTATAGAAAAGCTATATCACTGGAGAATCACCTGTGAAGGTTACAGCCCCAAGACACAAACCCACTAAAATATTTACATTTAGTTAGAACATAATAGAATACTCCTTCTCCCAACTCCTTAATGCCACACCAACAGGGCTTTGGGATATTTAAAATGGATGACAGCTAAAAGAGCTGCAGCACCAGACTTTTTGAAGGGAAGTACTTAAGGAAGCCCCAAGTCAAGAGGAAAGATCAAAACAAGGACATGAAAAGAATCTGAATCTGGTACTTATAGATACTGAAAATACTAAACCCTGTCTAATTCACAGCCACATTAAGGAAGGCATATTTACATCAATACTGATTACCTAATACAATATGCTCTGCTTTAAACAAAAAATTATTAGACATGCCCAAAAGCAAGTGAAAACACCGTATGAAAACATAGAACAATCTTCAGAATCAGATTCAGATATGACACAGAGGTTGGAATGATCGAACAGGGAATTTAAATAACTATGATTAATATATTAAGGATTCTAATGGAAATAAAACTAAGAAAATATCAGTAATATAAGCAAAGAGATGGAAATACTAAAAAAGAATCAAAGGGAAATGCTTGAAATAAAAATCACTGTAAGAGAAATAAAGACTGTTTTCAAAGGGTTCATCACTAGACTCAATAGAGCCCAGGAAAAAATTAGTGAGCTGGAAGATAATAAAATGCAAACAGAAAAGGGAAGAAAAAACAAAACCCATCACAGAGCATCCAAGAACTGTGGGACAAATTCAAAAGGTATAATATACCAAGAAGAATGAGAGAACAGAGGAGAAAACATAGTGGAAGTAATAACGGCTGAGAACTTTCCAATATTAATGGCAGATACCAAACCACAGATCCAGGAAGCTCAGAGAACAACCATTAAGATAAAAAAAGATTCTACACCTAGGCATATAATTGAAATTTTAGAGAGACAAAGACAAAGAAAATCTTGAAAGAAGCAAGAGGGGGATAAACACCTGACATGTATAGAAAGGATGAAAAATACAATGAACATCTCATCAGACACCATGCATTCAAGAAGAGTGTGAGATAAAACATTTAAGGTGTAAAGAAACAGACTACCAACCTAGAATTTCAGCAAAATCATCCTTCAAAAGTGAGGGAGAAATAAACATCTTCTCAGACAAACAAAAAGTGAGGGAATTTATCACCAGTAGGTCTACACTGCAAGAAATGTTAAAAAAAAGTTCTTCGGCAGGAAGAAAGTGTTATAGGTCAGAAACATGGATCTATTAATATATAAAGAAAAGAGTGTTAGAGAAGGAATAAATGAAGCACTTGTCCCCAAGTGAAAAGATCCACATCTGTCTCATCCTGGCACAACAAATACACATCTACATCCATGAATGATGATTCTATTTTTAAAGGAAACAATGTATATTCCTGTACTCTTGCAGTTGGATAAAAAAATAATCACACAATGAATTTTGTTTCTTGTAGGCTTCTAAATAGTGAATAGAAATTTTGGAACTTTGGTTCAGAAATGTTGAATTAGCATTTAGGAAAGTTATGAACCTTCTCTACATATGTATAGGTAAGTATATTGTAAATATAATACATGGACTATTCTAGTGACACAGATATGAGATAAGTTAAGGGTAAGTAAAGGAAAATACAATTTACAAAAGAATGCTTTAGTGAACTCTTCAATAACAAACAAAACAAAACAAATTTTTGTTAAATGATACTGGCAAGCATTAGTACCAATTTACATAGCAAGTTTTTAAGGATAACAAAATCTCAGGTAACAATTTGTCATGTTTTTTACACACCATTTTTGAGATTTATCTATGTGCTAGGTGGCAGAGATAACAGGATGACTGAGCCGCCGTTAAGAGAGAAGTTTAATTGTATGAAGGTGCCATTTGGTACCTTGTACAATTTTAGTTACAGCTAATCCACTCCTTGCTGAATTGCTAGAGCATATTAAGTTAGAGGCTTCTTGAGAACAAGACCAAACCATTTATCTAGATAGCTCTACTCTTGGCACGATGCCTAACACATAATAAGTGCACAATAAATGTTTGTTAAATGGACTGGCAAAATGGACTGGTTAAATGGACTACCTGAAGGACAGTTTTGGCCTATGGGCCAAATCCACCCTGTGACCTGTTTGTGTAGGGCTGTCGGGCTCAGAGTGGTTTGTATATTTTTTAGGGACTGTAAAACACATCTACAGACACACATACACACACCACTATGTGACAGAGACCATGGCTTTATGGCTGCAAAGCCTAAAATATTTACTCTCCTTCCCTTCACAGAAAACATTTTGCAACCCTTGCTTTATCAGGATGCTCCTTTTAGCTTCTCTTGACCTTTGTCTTAGAGTAAGGTTTCTTCTTGTATTATTATTATCTGACCCTTTGGCCCTAAAGCTTGCCAAGGCCTTCTTTAGCTGTCAGTGGTTTGCTCCAACCTAGTAATAAGTGATTGGCACACCCAATTTGGGCTACTTAATATAACCCACTAAACTTGCCTGCTTAACTTATTCCTAAATGGGCAAAAGCGCTGTGCCATTCTCTTTGGCTTCTTGGCAGCCCCTTCACCAAACAATTGGAGGCAAAAATGGTAAGAGCCACCACATATGACACCCATGTCCATGACAGTACTTATTTAGGCGATTTCCCTGACTACGTTCTCATCTTATTATTGTGTATGTGTGTACATATTCTCTCATTTCCTTCTTAGCAGTGCACACTCCTGCCATCAAGTATTGTACCTGAATGTTCCCATTAACAATGACTGTAGCTTACTGGGCATGGATGCAAATGACCTCAACAAGACAGATGCTCATAAAGTGGGTTAGAAAAACCCATAGCTTCTGAAGTACAACAGATTTCAAATCAAAATATGCATTCAAAGGAGTTTTAGGAAAAGTAAAAAACACACACAATACATAAGATTATAGCACATAAATGTATGTGTGGGTGTGTTTGAACTAAGTAATATGACCTTCAAGGATAGAGAAGATTTCTTCTCTAGCCCCACCCCTGGTTTCAGCATATGATCAATAAATACTGATTAAGTGAGGAGAAAGGGAAAGTGTTTGCAAGAGTTTTGAGTTCTTCGAAAGTGTGGCACCATTAAGTACCAAATTCAATTAATTCAGTGTAGGTGTGTCTAGTGCTCCACAAGAGGAACATACAAGAGGGGACCCAAAAAACCCGGAATTTTCTTTTGGAGTGCTGGCACCTTGTAGTACAGGCTTTACCTGCTAGGTGAGTGTTCGAGGAGCCTGTCTGCATCAGTGTACCAGGTGATGTTGTGCTAGGCTGTATTCGGCTTCAGTAAATTCTTTTTGTCTTTTTTGTCTTTTTTTTTTTTTTAAATTTGCGGGGTGGGGGTGGTATGTGGATAGTTCCCCGGCTGGGAATCGAACCCAGGCTGCAGTGTTGACAGCACCAGCGCTGAAGCCTTAAGCCACTACACCACCAGGGAACTCCACCTCAGTGAATTCTTTTTGGTGACTCTTTCAATTCATTTGGCCATTTCATGATGGGTGATTTATGCATACACCTTGCTAACTGATCAGCAATTTCTTTTACCACAAAATGGCATGACCCTTGTGCTCCACCCTCCCTATTCACTCAATCTCACCTGAGTAACTTTTTGTTTCCCTGGGTGAAAAAAATCCTCAAAGGAAAACATTTTGCCAATGTGGAAGAGGTGAAACAAAAAAATGGCAGAAGCATTAAAAGGCATCAAAATCAATGAGTTTAAACTGTTCTGAATAGTGGAAAATGCATCTCAGTAGGTGTATTGGATCAAATGGGGAGTACTTTGAAGGCGACTGAAGTTTAAACATATATGAATAAATACACAATTTTTTAGTTAATAAATTCCATTTTTTTGTGGGGGAGGGGACAGTCCCCTCTCGTACTTGCCAGTCCAAAACACAAACCAATTGACAAAGAAATGCAATCATTTTGCATCCTTAAATCAGAATTTCGTAATGGAACCCCCGAATTGACAAGTGATGACTACTTAGACTTTTGAACTTAAAGCCAATGGATGGGTGGGGTGAGGGGAAGCATTTGCACAGTGGGGTGTGTCACTGCATTTTTATTTGTCCCTAGAACATTGCCAATTCAGGAGACATGCAAGTAACCATTAACTTTTATCTGAACTTGCCACTTAGTTCACTTTTATTATTTGCTATTGTTTGAACCAAAGGTCAAATGTGTTATATATGCACTGCATCACCTATATGGGAAAAGACTGAGATCAACAGAGCCCAGGATCTTGATCTTTCTGGCACCTTCTCCAAAGCAGCAGGGATGTCCGACCTTTCCTTTCTCCTGGCCCTTTGGAGCTGTGGTTGGGTTTCTGTATGAGCACACCACCACCTAGGTGGCTCACTAGGAGATCTTATTTTCAAGGCCACTATTAATTTTTTTGATCCGATCTCTCCATATGCTCTCCTACTCCACTGAACAATGTCTTACTAAGCGGAAAGATGTGGATGTAGTGTGAAAAAGGAGGGACCTTAGTTTCCCACCCACACCGCCAAAGGCCTTATTTATGGGTTTCAGATGGTGGCAGGGAGGTTTATACGAACCTTACCCAAACTGCCTGAACCTCCTGGGTCAGCAAATATCAGGCTACAAATTTCATGAGAACAGAACATTTTTTCCCAGGATTTGGGGGTGAGGGGTGACTAAGATTTCCTGTACTTCCTGTTTGCCGCTGGAAATGATACAGAAACTGTATTTTAGGATTTCAGTACCTGGTCTCTGCTGAAATCTAGACATACAGATGTGTGCAAAGAAAGGACATGTGAGTATATACTCACACTCACCCAAATACCTCCCTAAAGGGACAGTGTACATATTCATAAAATTATCTGTTAAAACACATGCACAGTACTTTCCATGTTAAATAATATGGAGTCTGATTCCAAAACATTTCATAAAAGCCTTTTGGAGTTTCAAAATCAAGCAGAACGACAATCTGATTTGGGAGGAAAGGTTTGGTTCCTTATTATTTCATTCAGAATGGCCTGAGCAAGCTAGAGGAAAAGAAACAAAGAAACCAAACTCAACAACAGGCAAGTGCAGCCGTCAAAGCCAGGAGCAATGGTGGCACGATGCTTTCAGCACCTACCTCCTGGCATCGTCCACCTCCTAGTCCCCACTTGCTGAAGTCAGTTGTTCGCAGGTGGATTTTGAGCATCCCCACTGCACTGTGGCAGGCACCCCTCTCACAGTCCAAGATGAGTACAGGCAACAGCATTCTTGTGGGAGGACACTGCTCCTCTAAATTCAATACATGCATAGAGTTTGAGGAGGGGCACAGGAAGATTTAAAAAGAACCAGAGCAGACACAGATGCAGAACCTCAAATTAATTGATGCATGGGATTAGCCTTCAAGTTGTCTGGCTGTCAAAGGCTGACCATTATGAAGTGACTTTGATACCATGCAGGTTATTGCCCAGGTAGAGCAGCTCCCCGAGATGTGTGCATCCTGGGAAGGGCTGGCCTTTGTGCAGACAATGAGCCAGCAGGAGGGGCCCATGGAACACGGAGAAGGCGTGCTTAAAAGGGAGAGTCAGAGTTTCCAGTAACCACTTTCAGTTGGCAGAGCCCTGATTGGAACCATGTGACAATTTTAGGCGATGTACCATAGGCAGCCAATTTATTACATATGGCAATATGATTAATGGTATCAAATGCCTTTTTTTGGTAACATCCAAGAACACTCTACCAGCCAACTGCTTGGAGTCCAAGGCAGTGAAAATCTGTTCCATGAATTTAAAGTCAGGCAGATGAGGTTAAATGAGAGAGGGCCAGACGCCAAGGCAATGATTACAAAGTAAGTTGTTTCAAAAAGAGCAGAATGTTTTAAATCTGGTCTCAAACAAATCCCATCCAGTCCCCATCTACCCCAATCTATTTTTTTTCTTTTCCTTTCCTCTCTTGTTTCTTAATGCAAAAGCCCTAATAGCTACAGTCTGGAAGACATTTCTGAAGCCAGGCTCTCTTCCCCTTGCCCAGAACCTCCTCCGGGCCCTGGGCAAATCTGCACATGACCACCAACCGGATCTTTTCTTGGAATTTGTGGTGGGGTAGCAGCAAGGACCAGCAGATGGGGTGGGTGGGGGAGGTGGCCTCCCGTGGGCTTTGTCACATTCTCTGTGGTGACTGGGAGCCCACTCTGCTCTTTTTTTTCCCTGCGAGTCTAGTTCCCCTGGATGTCAAACCTCATCGCAGAAGCTGTCGCACACGTGGAGAGATCTGCAGAGACAGTGAACTGCGAGGGAGGCTGCTATCACTTGGAATTTGAAGAACCAGGATAAAGAGTGGAGAAGACTGTTAGGAGTCAGAGAGTCTCCAGACGTGATGTGCTCCTTAAAGTGTCCCCACACGATAATAAATAGGTGCTTCCTACTTAGTTGCTAAGTAAACAAGTGTAACATCACCATATTCTTTGAGGTCTTATAGTAAACATGTGCCTGTTTTGTCAGTTATGAATCACCACCCTCTGAAAAGGAGTTTACAAAAACATCAACGCAGGTTTATTGAAGGCCCACTAGGCAATGGGCAATCTGATAGGTGGCATAATTCGTAAATTTATTTTTATTTTTTAATGGTCTACAGATTGATGGTTTGTGGTTGTTTCTGATGGAGGACATGGATCCCTAATTTTGTGGTTTGTAGATTCACTTTTTTTTCCTATTGCGTAAGAACGGAATCTGGTCACTTATTTAGGGATTAAATTTATTATGCAGGGCTCAATTTCTAGTCCATCAATTCTATATGCTCTTTAGACCTAGTCTGAGGATACTAATTTATATCTCTGGTAAAGCTTTTATTTTTATATTTTTCATGCAAAGACAAAACTTAAAATGAAAAGCATGGGCAAATAATGAAAACATGTGGAAGTCAGGTGACTCTGATCTAGGCAGAAGAGTAAAGATGTGGTCAAAATGAGGCAAAAGGATTGTGAGAACGCAATGGGGCTGTGACACAGGTAACTAGGCAATTGCATTGTGTTGCCTGCCATGCTTGGGACTGAGCTGTAGCCTGAAATCCAGATGATTTTCCTCTTCTTGCTCCATTGGAGTTTTCAACCCATTCTGACATTCTGTATGAAGGCTGAGTGACAGATAGGGGTTGGCTGTGTTCTAGAAACTTTTTCCTTGAGCACCACTGTCTACTGAAAATGATCTAAAAACCAAGGTTTAATACCCACTCAACCCTCCTCCCCCATATTAAAATGAATTCCAGTGAGTTAACTCTCTCTTTTGAATCATGACTATTTCTCCTGAGTGAATCATGCTTACTTTTAAATAAAAATTTACTTTCACTGAATCTTCTTGGAAGGCCAGTCTCTGGAAGTGCTAGAATTAACAAATCAGTCTGTCGATTAGGCTGGGCAGAGAGTTGTTTTTCTTTGTAGTTCCTTATTGCAGTGTAGAATTACACAACAATATGCCATTTTGTTATTTTCCTATCACAGCTGTTAACAAATTGCCACCATCTTGGTGGGTCAAAACAACACAAATTTATTACCTTACAGTTTTAGAGGTCAAAAGTCCAAAATTGGTTTTATTTGGCTAAAAGTGAGGTCTTGGCAAGATTGCTTGGAGAATCTAGGGGAGAATCTATTCCCTTTGCCTCTTCCATCTTTAAGAGGCTGTTCATATCCTTTGACTGGCTGGTGGCTCATTCCTCCATCTTCAAAGCCTGTTGTGAAGCATCTTTAAATTTCTCTCCATTTCTGTTGTTACATCTTCTCTGACATTGACCCTCCTATTTTTCTCTGATAGGAACCCTTTGTGATTTCATTGGGTTCACCCAGATAATAATCCAGGATAATCTCTCTTTCTCAAAATCCTCAATTTAATCACATCTATGAAGTCCCTTTTGTCATATAAGGTAATATACTCACTGGTTCTGGGGATTAGAACATAGACATCTTTGGGGGGTATGTTTCTGCCTACTACAACCATCATGATGTAGAAAAGAGAAGAAAAGAAGTCCAGAAAATTAAACAATAAGGTTACAGTGAAAAACAAACACAATCAGCAAATCTCTGCTCAGCACATCTACCAGGTACCCATCCACACCTCCTTTCCTTTTTTGTTCTCATGGCTCACTCTGCTTACTTCGTTTATAACTTAGCCAAGAGCAGGGCCCTGTGGAATGAGAAGAATGGTACTAATTGAGTGCTTACTCTGTGCCAAGCTGTTACATATTTAATTCTCACATGGGTACATGTTAGTATCTCAATTCAATGACAGAATGGAAGCCTAGAGCAGTTAAGTGACCTGCCCAAAGTAGCACAGCTAGTAATTGACAAAACAGACCAAGACTTGGGTCCACGTTGGTATGATTCCACAACCCCCGTACTTAACCACTACCTGCATTTTTCTGCCTCTTAGGTCTAACAAAAGGAAGAAAAGAGCTAAGGGCTGTCAGAGAGTTTACATTTTTTCAGTTTTTTCTCTCCTTTTTAAATCAGCCCTGTAGAAAGATACAATCTGCAGCCCTACCTCACATTTTTGTTTACCATTAATAACTCATCACTCTTCAGTTGATTTCTTTGCTTTCTACTATTAGTGCTCCTAAATGACTGATCTATGTGTTTTTTGAGCCCGATTTTTATCCACCAGGGTCATAGGGACTCGAGAAAATCTGATTGCCCAGTGGCTAATGGCTATGTTAGCACTGCCTCAATTTTTTTTAACGCTTTCACTGCATTAATTGACTTCACTTGTTTTTTCAAAATGTGTCAAAAAGCCACAAAAAAATAAAATGTTGATATTTTGACTATTTTGTGGATTTAATAATAACATTTTGCACTACTTTGTATATAAATGACATTATTTTTATTTTAAATTGTTCTTATATGGTAATAAACTTACCACTATATTCAATTTTAGCAAAAAATACTCCAAACATACTAAGTGGCATCAGCTAGGTTTAAGTATAGATAAATTAGAATCTAATGGCATTGATGACATAAAAAATTGATTACAAAATGTTACACAATATAGCATGCAAAACATCTTTGTTGGTTATAGTGCAAGCCACAGGAAAACATGTTTAAAAATCTTATAAATGGAGAAAAGTCCTTGAAACAATTTCACACTGAATAACAATTTTACAATAATCACAGTATTTATATTTTTATGTAAATACAGTTAAGGTGGTACATTTTATTATAATGAATGATTACATTAACGTATAAACATTTCTTATTGTTATTGATTCTTGAAAAACACAAACATATAGAAAAATGTACGTTTGCTTTCTTAAATTACCTTTCTGGAACACTGATAGGATTTGTTATATTTTACTTTTGAGCGATAATTCTTAAAACAAGGAACACACACATTGCTGGATTTCCAGGACACATAGCACAATAATACATGGTTTGTTTTCATTTGCAAACATCTTTCCCCTTTTTTGCACACCATGAGGGCATAATGCTGCACACATAGCAATTAGGCTGCTTTTTCTTATCCTCAAATTGCCTGGGAAAATGGCACTCTGTCAGCCTCATTTCTTTTGGTGCAGACATCCTGCAACTCCTCTTATTTCCATCTTTTCTTGAAAATCCATCTAATAAGCCCTCTGTAACATTTTCCTTGAATTTCCACTGGCTCAATTTATTATTAGGGTTTTGAATGTTGTAACAGATATAACCATTTACTAGAGCCACGTCAATGAGAAAAATGCCATGTAGTTTGATACCACTTCTTAGACGTCCTATTAAAAGGGTAAGTGGCACAGAGTTGATCAAAATAATCAAATCCACCCGTAAATGAATTATACAGAATTTGAATATTTGGTTTTAACCCAGTCCTAATCTTTTTTGATCTTACATGCACTTCACTGACACCACCATTCCCAACAGTGGAGATCATGTTAACTCTCCCTGTATCTTGCTAAGTGCAAACAAACATTGATGGATCATGATTTTCTCGTATCACTGGGAGGTCACCATGCTTCAGCTTGCAAATCCTCATATCTGAAGGTGGTCCTATCCTATTGGTATACTCCAATTTTTTTCAATCTTAGATTCTCAAAAAGTTCTACACTTGAATAAAAATTGTCTATGTAAACTATATGTCTCTTGCCTTCAAATCCATTCAGCAAGCTGGACATCACTCTTGCTCCCAAATCAACTTGATTACCTTGAGGTGAATCTTTGCCTGTATGTACGTCAAACCACAACAGAAATCCTATTCATGAATCACAGAGTGACCAAATCTTTATGCCCCACTTTGTACTTGGTTTCCTGGGAAGATATAGACACTGCTTGAATTTCAACATGGACTCATCCACACACAATTCCTTATTGCTATTATAGGCAGAAATATTTGTATCTTTCACTAAATCTATTATGGTTTTGATTTTAGAAAGCCTATCAGTCTTTGAAGATTCATCATCATTATTAGAAAAATTCAGGAAGGACCTGATCAGTCACTATTCATCTCTTTTAAAAACAGTATTAAAACCAGGAGGTTGAGTCAACCAATAGGCATCCTGAAAGTATGACTCTAATGTTGGCTTTTGTACCAACCCTATCCCAGTTTCAACAGGTACAAACGCCTTAATAATTTGGTCATTAACATCTTGCCACTTGTTATACCTAGACCTAGGTGACAGTTTTTCAATCTGAGATAGAATGCTTTCAGCATATCTATTTGCTTCATTGGCAACAAACTCAAAAATAGATGAAGGAAAAAATTTAGTAGAACATTCTTATATTTCTAAATCGTTGAAACCAAGAACACTGTGATTTCCAATAAAGTCTCGAATAGAGTCTAATTCAGGTAAAGAGTTGTCTTTCACATTTCTAATCTTACACCAAGATGCCAAGGAATGTGACACTCTGCTTGTAGATGGAGATGGCTCAACTGATATTACATCATCATTGTCCTCTGCTTCATCCTTTGTACCATCATTGTCCTTATAGCCACTTTGCTATCATTTTTGCAAGGTGCTTTCTATTTCTTCATTATTGATTTTCTTTTTCTCTTCACTCCACTCATTTCTGAACTTGGGGGAAAAATTATTTTGTGTATGAGACACTTCGTTACTACTGCCATTGAACTGTACCTATAGCTTTCGATAATGAGATGTATTGTTACTTCAGTATGCTATGAAATACACATAAAATAAAAATGTACCTAATAAGTAGCAGATAAAACTAATGGAATTATAAAGAAACTCCAATCTGTAATAAGAAATGCAAAATAACTACGCCAGCTGCATGGCACCAGAGCACGAAAGTCACGCTGAGAGGGTGCACTGGTGACCAACGTAAACATATGTGTTTCCTGTTCCTGTGTGTTGATGGCAGCACTCATGGGCTTCCGGCACTGGATTCAAGTACAGTACAGGGAGAAATAACTTTGAGCTCATGGGGTAAACTCGAACACCGCAGTCAGCAGATGGAAATGCTCGTGCAGATATTTCTGAATGTCACAGTAAAAGGGTTAAAATAACTTCTGAAACCCCAAATCGACAGGATTTCCCAATTAGTAATAGCCTAGCTATGTATTACTTTATATATTTAGGGTGATGTATTGGACCCTAACTATGCTAATATAGTTATAATATTAAAAATTGAAATGAAAAGAAATTTCAGAATATGAGGAGAGAAATTAAAATAAAACAATAGTCCTGCTATAGACCAAAATCACCAGGGAAGAAGGAAAGGGAATGCTTTCAGCTAACATCTATATGTAATCCTTACCTAGTTTTTATGCACATTGTTCTGCAATCCAGAGAAATTCTAATCTCCAAAGGATTCTAAATCCAAGAGATGTGATTATTCAGTAACACAACCCATTCCACAAGACACAATTTGCCTCCATAAAGCAGTCAAAGCTTATAGAGTGTAATAGAATTGACAGATGTCAGACCCTAGTGTAATCGTTGCCAAACCTTTCAGAAAGGAAGTTTTGCTGTAAGTGTTGGGCAGAAGTAATTCAAGATGTAAAAATCTGCTGATAGCCCCAAAGAGGCACTGGCTGCCTTGGGTCCCATGACACTTTCTGGAAATAGAAACTAGTGTTAGTCTAGCCTAATTATTAATATAAACATTATATTAACAGTAATAATAACACAAGCTCTAAAATAAGACTGATAATTAGAGCATATTTAGATCAAAATCATGGCCTAGGGCAAATTGCTGGTTCTCAATATGGTAGGTTGCAAATCTTCTTCTTTACAACCTAAAATATTCCCAGAATATACATACTGTACAATATACAGCACTGTACAAACAATTTGGTAAGGTGTCATAACCTTGTTGTTTGTACAGTGCTGCCAACGTAAGCACTGGCAAGCTCGCAAACTTAATTGTCAGATTTTGGGTACAATGGCAGCTCTGATGACCATTCCAGAAAGAGTTCCAAAATGGCTTTGAAGGGTGGACTAGGCGCTGGCATCGGTGCATAGCTTCCCAAAGAGAGTACGTTGAAGGTGACTGTAGTGATATTCAGCAATGAGGTACGTAGCACTTTTATTAGGATGAGTTCTGACCTTGCTGTCTACAAACTTTTGCATTTTGAATCCTGATTGGCAAATTTATTCCATTTATAAAGACCCATCTTTTTGCAAATAAACCCCACAAAAGTTCTATGACCTTAAAATGAAGTTTTGTTACTTAAAAATAACTGCCCTTGCCCGTGTTTATCTTTGCCATTATCTGGAACGTTTGTGATTGAGATTTCAATTTTCCATAGCTTTTTCTCTCTTGTCTGTCTTAAGTCCCAAGAGAGTAATGGCAAGGTAGCTTCCTGTCTTTTTGATTTATCTGAAGACTCCCCTCTTCTGTTAGAGCTGTGATTCAGTGATTCTTTTCTTGGATGTCTACATGGAGCACAAAAGTTTTAACTCTCTCTGAAACTTGCTTTTGGAAACGCTCAAAGTGAAGGAAGCAAACTGTGTCATGTTCATGCTTGCTAGGTTTTATACCACTTTCACTGGACACCAACTAAAACCACTTTTGTAAGTGCCAACCCAGTAAATATAAATATGAATAGCCAATACATTAAAAAGTAGAGATTTGGGCAGATGACATTTATAGGGTAACATATACTCTAAGAGAGATTTCTTATATCATTTTCTCATATCTGTCGTCCTCAAACTTGAGTGTGCACCCGAATGACCTGCAAAGAACGTAAAAATGCACCGTGCTGAGCTCGCCCTTGGCTTTCTCATTTAGCGGGTCTAGGGTAGGACCTGAGAAGTTGCTTGTCTAGCAAATTCTCTAACAAGATGCTGATGCTGCTAGTCTGAAGACCCCACCTGCGAACCAGCATACTTTACCATCAACGGGAATATGGAAGTTTATTTTAAGAATATTTATTTCAAGATTTAATAATAAAATGGGGAAAAAACTTGTGAAGTAAAATAAGAAAAATTTAAGGACATATTTTGTGTTAGGAACCATTTTGTGCACTTTATATGCATTACCTCCATTCAATTGTCAACGACCATTGGGGATACGTATTTTTATCACTTCATTGTACAGAAGGAGAAAGTGAGGCTTAGTGAAGTTAAGTGACTTGCCTGATGGTAGTAAGACAGGGAGGTGGACCCCATTTCTCAGACTCCAAGCTGGCATCCTTAACCGCCTCACAATCCTGCTGCACGCCCACCCAGGTGCTTGTTTAAAAATCTGATCATGTGTTTCAGTAGAAATAAACGTTTCAATGCAAAAAAAGACTCCTTGCTGAAGTTGCCTTGTCTGGAAGCAGTGCAGACACCCAGGGCGGAAAGGGTGTGTTTTAGCTGGAGTCTGCTTCCCGGAGTCGACCCACTCTGGAGAAACATTTCCATAACAAAGGCAAGTTCTCCTCCCGAGAAGAGCAGGCTGGGAGTTGCAAGTGTTTGCCTCTGATGTGATCCACATTTAATGCTTATCTGGGTGAGAGGAAATTTGATTAGAGCAAATACAAAGCACAGTTCAGAGAACAAAACCACTAATTCAAAGGTGGTTTTCCTACGGATGTAAAATACTTCAAGTCTGTTTAAAGGACTGAAGCGAATTCCACGGAGGAGTGGCTTATATTGTCTCTGATTTCTCAGACTGGAGTACTGCCAAGTGGGGGGCTGGCTTAGGAGTTTGGGTGGTGTGAGCAGTGGGCGACCCTGGGCCACTCACAGGACAGGCAGGCACCATCTAGCCCAAAGGGGACACAGGCTCAGATGTGGGGCGAAGTAGGCCGTTCGTCCTGCAGACTCCACTCCCACGCCCCCTGGCTCACTGAGGACTCTTCTCTGTGCATCTGGTGGCTTCCCAGCCTAGAAGCATCCAAGCATTGCAGCGCCCTGATAGGTTTGTTTTCCTTTCAGCTAATTTTATCAAGGTCTGGGGTCATTATTAGCCAGATCACAAAAGTAAAAGCTCATTAATATGTATCAGCTCCTAACCCTATGACTTCATCTGTTAATCTGATCTTGTTTTCCTTGTTTATGGCAATTCAATCAGACCTTGATAAATCTGTAAATTAAAAAAAAAAAAAAAAAAAAAAAGAGGAGCCACTAGCAAGCACAGCTATTACGATCACTCATTAGAAAGCCAAGCAGACTCTCTGATAAATTGTGCCAGGGTTTTTAAGGAATAGATGATTACCTGCTTAAACAGCATGGAAGCTACTAGTAAAATGTAGCAAAATGATTAAAGAAAAAAAAAAAGAACACCTCCATTACATCCAAGGGTAACAGATGGGCAGTTATACTTCGGGGAATGTTCACAGGGCCTGTTTCCTCCCTGTCAGGAGAGGAAGGGCAGAAGCCACGGGCCCTCCTGGGCACCGCTTGCCTTCTCCGCCCTCACTCACGCTCCCTGCAGCCTCCTGGCGACCGCAGGAACCTGCCCAGCACCTCTAAGGCCTCCCTCCAAGCTGTGTGCAGGTGAAGAGAGGTGGTAAGTACCAGAGGTGAAAGGTGCTGAATCGGTGGCCGAGCTGAGGCCAGGTAAATGACAACACGAATAAGACTTTTCCTGTTACTAGTGAAGCTGCTCATCAGGCTGAGTGTCACTGTGGTGGACGCTCCTTCCTTCTGGCCCCTCTGAAAGCCAGTCCTCTGTTTGGAGAGCGGCCAACTTATGGATCTTCCTGGGAGGCCGAGCTACCTTCTACATCTGAACTTAACAAGGGCAAAACCTTGCTTCCCCAGTTTCCCCTGTGGCTAGGACATGGGCACTGCCCATTCTGGAGTCAGGGGGTCTTTGCAGACCCTTTCTCTGGCTCCCGGGTGCTGGGATTCCTGGGGCCACTGAGGCAGTGAAGGTCATGCTAGCAGATTTGGTGTCTTGGCAGGAGTGGCTGCCATGTCTGGGCCAGGTGGGGGCAGCAGGGGCTCCCTTCCAAAAGAGTTCTGGGGTGGGATTTTGGACATCATCCCTCGACCAGGTTCTCCAGGTATTCTAGTGTTTCTGTGAACTAATCAATATCTTAAAAACAAAACTTTGTGTTTAACAGGGCCAGAGTAGATTTCTGTTGCTGGCGGTTAAGAACCCTGACAGTTAGAAAGGCAGTGAGTGACTCGTACCCAAGGGAGGAGCTGAGGCTTGTCTCCTGCAGACAGCCAGTGAAGGGGGCTGGTTTTCTGTTCTCCAGAGCAGCAAACCTCACCCCCATTTCCATGGGGCTGGGGTGGGTGGGAATGGGGCTCAGATTCCTATCTCATGCCGCCTTGGATTTGGTCCATGTTTATGCTGACTGGTACTGTCCCGTTTCAAATGGTACGTCTGCTCAGTTTTTACCACGTTTGAAGTGTCTCAGTTGAGCTTTTGGAGGGAAAGCTTTTTTTTTTCTCTTTGGGAAAGTTTTTAAAAAAAATCTCTCCCTCTTTCTGTCTCTGTCTCATCCCCATATAATCATGCTATTTCTTTAAACTCCTCGGTAGCAATCTGGCCCCATTTGCCTCTGAGGCCTCAGCAGGGATCCGTGTGCAGCCAACTTGGCATCTCGCTGTCTTCCGGGCCCCTCACACCTTGGTCTGACTTGTCCCTGTGCCTGCAGGTCTGTTTGCTTGAAGAGCATCCAGCTTCTCTCTATTCCTTTGTCTTTCAGCCTTTCTTCCCATTTTCAGTCTTCCTGCTAGACCCACGAGCTGGTTAAAAATGGGTTGACTGAAGTTCATTATCTTTATTTGATGACACTTCTTAAATTCCTTAATTTCTTAAATTCTGGTGTCTGACTTTTCTTATGGTTGCTTCTACAGTTTCTCTCTCTTAGATTCTTAACTGGTTTCTCTCTGTCATTTGGCTGTTTTTCTGCCTTCTATAGTAGAAAATTTCCCCTGACACTCTCCAAAAATTGATTTAAACATTCTGGCTTGTCGATTTGTCTTTGCAGTAGGTATGTGGGCAGCTGAAACCCTATCACTCTGCAATTCTGACCCAAAAGTACTTTGTAAAGTTACCAAAGAAATTATCATCCACTTTCTTATCTTGTAATAACCTGTGTTTTGCTGGCATTCATAGCACTTACTAGGTATTGCAGGTCATCCAACAACTCACAAAGTCCCTTCAAATTATTCCTGGGAGTTCTCAGGGGGGTTTGCTCATGTGCTCATGAATAACTACTGTCAGCTACCAGGTGGTGTCCATCAATTTTTTTTCTTATCTGCTCTGGCCCCCTTCACTGGTATCTGCTGCCGAGACTTCTGCTGCCTGCCAAGAAATGTGGTCCTGCCTTGTCAATGACTTAGGCAGCAGGTGAGCAGCCCCGATGGGCCCTGGTGCCGTGGGGCTCTGCCATGGGACTTGGCTACAGAAGGCCCTCCCAGTGCCTGGCTATGCTGTCCCCACTTTCCACTACAGAATTACAGAATGCCTCTCTTCTTTTTTGTGTGATGCTTTGTCATACATGGGTCTATGAGGGTCCTGATTAGAGCTTTGGGTAAAAAGTAAGAAACCAAAATTTTAGTTTTTATTTATAGCCCTTCTTCCTGCTAAGTACTCACCCCACTCTTCCAATGATGGAAGATATACTATCAGGGAAAACAAACAAACAAACCCACTTGTCTGTCTGAATCCCTCTTCTATCTAGAAGTATTTTTGGAAGGCTAGTGACTGGGTCTCTCATGCACATCAATTTCTGGTGGGCTGTCCCACCAGCCAGTCCAACATGCTGGGCCTGCCAAGGGGATCCGGACACAACTCAGTTTAGGTAGGAGCACGTCTCACATTTGTTAGGAGATCTAGACTTTGGCCATAAAATTGCTAGACTTTTTTTTTTTTTTTTTCATTTTAGGGAACTAGTAGCTAACTGATAAGGCTTAGTTAGGCTTTAGAGTCTGAAGGTGCATGTTTTTCTACATCAGATGTACTGGGCAGATAAGTCTACCCCAACTCTTACTGCCTTTCCCTTCCCTAGCCTCTTGGAAGACCATGGTCATTCCAGGCTAGAGGTCACCAGTGTCCCTTTCCATTATCTCCCGGACCTCCTGGTCTTGAGAAGACTTTCTTATCTTACTCTTCCCATTCTCCATTATTTTCTTGTCACTCTTGTCACCTTTGTAACCTAACAATTATTGCATGATTCATTATCTAATGCCCATCTTCCCCAGAAGGTCAGAAAAGTGAGGACTGTGCCAGCTTATGTACTGCTGTATTTTCAGAATCTAGAGTTTTGCCTGGCAATCTGACACTTGACGGAAGCGCAATCAGTATTTGCTGAACAATTGTATGAATATCCGAGATTCCGCAGTTATAATTGCTACACTGAACTAAAAATCTCTTGTCTGAGGGAAAACAGAGTATATTTAATTCTTTTCCTTTAGGTGGTTCCTTGGGGTAGAGAGGAGATATGAGTTTATGGGGATAGTTTCTCCATTACATAAAGTCACCTCAGGCCTACTGTACCTGTCTCTCCTCAGGATTATCACCCCCTAAAGGGTTGTAGTGGTTGGCGAGAATAATAATTGAAAGAATATAATCAGGGCCATTCCCAGGCAAAATTACAAAGTTAGGGATGTTTATTTTAGAGATGTAAAGCCTTCCAGCAATATTAAGTAAGCTCCTGGTATCATCTTTCAAAATTCAAAATCCACCAAACCCACAGCTCGGAAAGTGGTTCAGGAGAAGCCATCATTACCAGTTACTGACACATCACAACCCGAGTTATCGTGCGTCTTATGTAAACACGTGAAAACATGTGCTTGTGAACACAGTTACAATATTGCAGATTTATAAATCATATTTCTCCAATTCTCTGAAGATTTGCTGTAAACCACTACTGCTCCCTCCAGAGTGGGGATGGCCACAACTGTCTTCTGCCCTGGGGTCAGGAGGAACATTTATTGTCACCGAATACCCATGTTCTCCTTCACATTTTCTAGCTGCCTGCTATCAAGTGGGGCTAGAAACATGGCTTTTAGTGGCAATGTGAGAAGAAAGGATATGTGTCACTTCCTGGCCAAAGCGTTTTAGATCTTTTGGCTCTCTCTCTCTCAGTTGTGGAAACCTCACGCTGAGGTATCAGAGCATCTGCCAGCCTTAGGTCCTGAACAGAGCTACATGCTATCCCATGTTAGATGTACAGCACAGGTGAGAGATACGAGCTCGGACAGTTAATTTCATGAACTCATCCTAGAAAAAGGGCTACATACCTCATTGCTGAGTATCACTACGGTCACCTTCGAAGTACTCCCCTTGGGAAGCTATGCACTGATGCCAGTGCCTAGTCCACCCTTCAAAGCACCTTTGGAACTCCTTTTCTGGAGTGGCCATCAGAACTGTCATTGTGCCCCAAATCTGACAATTAAGTTCATGAACTTGCCTTGGCAAGGTTACGACACTGTACAGAGTTATTTGTACAGTGCTGCCAAGGTAAGCACATGGTGGCAAGTTTGTGAACTTACTGTCAGATTTTGGGTACGATGAGAGCTCTGATGGCCATTTCAGAAAAAAATTTCCAAAAGTCCTTTGAAAAGTGGAATATGCGCTGGCATCAGTGCATAGCTTCCCAAGGGGAGTACTTTGAAGGTGACTGCAGTGATATTCAGCAATAAGGGATGTAACACTTTTTCTAGGATGAGTTTGCAAAATTTTCTGACCTCGTACATCTTTGTTTCAACGTGAGTCAATGAAAGTCTGTCAAGATTTCTACTCAGATGGTTGAGCAGAAGAGATATAGTATAGACAGATGCGAGCAGGTTGGGAGAACCCACTAGGAGCTGAGATACCAGAGAGTGGGATGCTAGAAGCTCTCACCACCCCTGGGTTTGAAACGAAAAGGTGGAGATATGGTGTTATT
Organism: Lyroderma lyra; assembly: GCA_004026885.1. Taxonomy (NCBI): domain Eukaryota; kingdom Metazoa; phylum Chordata; class Mammalia; order Chiroptera; family Megadermatidae; genus Lyroderma; species Lyroderma lyra. The sequence goes on from PVJL010004536.1 coordinate 95,388, forward strand.
GGAGCCCCATGAGAGAGAGCTTGAGCCATGGACAGAATCCACAGGGGAGGGAAATGTGGCTTCGGCCAGGACTCCGGTGCCAAAGGAAAAAGGGAGCAGAGAAGAAACAGCAGAGCCCTTCCTCTCCCACTTGCCAGTCTCCTGACGGTGCCTCCTGGAGGAACCTGACCAGAACCCAGAGGGCACGTGAGTTTGAGTGATATGGTTTGTAAGCGTCAGTCTGCAGGGGTATAGAAAAAGGTACAGAGTGGAGCGGGGTGGATGGGGGCCAATGGAGAGTATCCAACCCAAAGACCATCAACCAGCCCAGCCTGACTAGGGTTGATTCCCCTTTAGGCTGTGTTCCTGGGCCTTTGGAGCATTTATTGAGCTGTATCACCCTGATCTCATCTCTCCGACTCTGGATTGCTAACTGTGTGAAAGCAGACACCGCACTGCATTCTTTTTATACCCCTAGTATCTCACACTACACCTTGCTACATGTCCACTTAGAAATATGCCAAAGTACTGTATTGCAGTGTACCACAGACTCTCTTCTATTGGATGCTATATTAACGCCAGATATAGTCTCCATTTGCAAAGTTTAAAGATCCAAATAATAACTAATGGTACCAGTGAGATGTGCACCTTCAGTAACCTTATTAATTCACCAAACAGTTTGGCTTTACAGGTAACAGAGGATAAAATCTGTTAATTAATTATGGCAAACATTTGCTCTCCCTCCTCGGGGTTGGTACATGGGAACTTTATGGAGGTATAGCCCACAGCCTTGGAAATAAAATTATATCCTCTGTAAATTAAAATATAATTTCAAAATAACAAATCAAAGGAGTGATTAACAAAATCATCCGAAAGAGACGGTGTCTCCCAGGCCAGCGTGAAACACAGCCTACTGAAGTTCTTAACTACGCATCAGTAAAATAGCAGCTGGGCTCCTTTGGGTTTTGGAGATGTCAGAACATCTCCAGGAGCCTGAGGGCTCATGGTCGCTCTGGCCCTGCTCTGATTCCAACCTGAGCTTCTCCCTTCTGCTCCCACGGCTCTGAAGACAGCTGCACAAGGCCTTTGTGAGTGGCAGACTGCACCCAAGTTTTGTGAGGAAGGAGAGCTTTCATATCAGAGACATAAAAGCACTTAAGATTGAATTGTACATGTTCATGTTCTTAAAGGTTCTGTGACTGCATTGTCATTGGCAGTTTTCTTTCTGTCCTCACTTTCCAAAGACGTCACCCTGTTGCTGTGGCCCCCTTCACAGTATTTTTCTCTACCTCTTCTATTTTCTGTTTTGCTCTTCCCTGTTCTTCATTTTTGTTTTGTTTTATTTAATTTTAACTTAGCTTTTCCAAATTACACTAGGCGTGATTACAATCAGTTTAAAAATACAGAGGTGTATGGATATAAGATATTACACTACCTTTTCCAGTATTAGCTACAGTCAATATTTTTGCTAATCTTATTAGCAAAAAGTGCTGTCACCTTGTTGCTTTAATTTGCACTTTCCTGATAACTAGCAAAGGTAATTTTTCCTATATTATTTATGGGCCCTTGGAGTGTGATGGTGAATCATGATTTTATATCCTTTGCACTAGAGGCCAATCATTTCTGGATCCACTATCAAATCTGGTTTTAAAGCTTATAAATGAATACTGAACCCTGGAGGTGATGACAGGAAAGTGCTACACCCTGTAGGGCTTGCCTGATGGCCCACCAGCATTCTCCTGGGGACTTCCCTCCACCTCCTACCTGCCACCAGCAATAACAATCATGTTTTTCTGTTAAGGGTTCTCAATTCGGGGTTGCTACAAATAGAATAAGGCCTATCCATCTTGGGCAGTACTATGGCCAATAGAAACCTCCTGAATATGGAGGCAGTCATATGAAGCTCTAAAACAGACTCAGGTTTTGAGTAGAATTGGTATTTCGTTGGTAACCAGTAAAATTTGCTCCTTGCATAGGAAGATCATAGAGTTGGGTTTGCCTAGGACAGTCCTGATTTAAGCATGCTGCTCTGGAATCTCATCAGAGAGTGTCTCCTTTCATTCTCGAACCGTCCTGGTATTGATGAAGGATTATAAGGTCTTCCTGTCTCTGTGGGGCCTTCAGCAAGTTACTCGGTTCAGGAACCTGATACTACATAGTTGATTGAAAGACATTCATGTTGAGGCATTCTTTTTTAAAATGACTAGTCTACTAGTTTTATAAAAGTGTATGATATGGCAACCTACAACCAAGGCTTTATAATTAATGTAGATGCAGAAAACTACAGATTTTTTTTTATCTGACTTTGAAATTAATTTAATTCAGTGGTTCTTTGAGATCATTAAGTCTTGGAAAAGCTAGTAAAATCTGTGGACCTTCTCCCAGGAAGATGGCCATACACATATTATTTCTGGGTATCTACAAACCCTCCGAAGCTCACCAGGGAACCCAGATTAAGAACTCCTGGTGTAATTCACATTACAGGTGAAGAAATTGAGATTCAGAACAGTTAAATGGCGTGTGAAATAGCAGAACAGGTTACAAGGAGAAATACACTTAGAATCCTATGATTTCTATTCAGTGTTGTTTTTTTTCCCACGGTCTCTCCTGTATTGCCAAGACGCTTATATTGTGAGATGTTAATGCTACAGAAGAGATTTCTGAGTGGGATGTTATTAAGAATTTGGAATATTCTACTTTTTAAAAGCAAAGCATGAGTTGGCTCTGTTCTCAATGACTACTTCTTAAATCGTTTATGGAGCTCTCATTAATATTCATGTTGGAATACCTGCTGGTCAGCCTTTTTGTTGAATGGGCACTAGCAAAGACTCATGTTCCAACTTACTTGCAGCCACACTCTCATATACATCCTTTGCTCTGTCCACTAGAGTGCTTTCTATTCCCTTCAGCAAGGTGTCCTTTTAGTCTGGTTTTAGCTCACCTTAATTTCCTTTGCCTAAATATTCCTACTCATTCATTAAGATGTTTTCAATGGTAAATTCCCTTTCTCTTTATATAGTATTCCTAACACCCAAAGCAGAGGTTGTGGCTCTTCCTTCCTGCCTCCATAACGCTTGGAGAAAATTCTCTATGGCACAGACATTTTGCATTGATTGCTTTATTTATCCCTCTTTCCTACGCCATAACTCAACAAGTAAATTATGAGCTTTGCAAGAGCCAGGACAGTATCTAATTCAGGTTTGCACACTAGCAATGAGGCCAGTGTTTAGCATATAAAATATCTTCTGAATATTTGCTGAATGCAATGAACAAATAAATCCTTATAAGATTTTTCTTTTGGACATCCCAATTTAGCAAATAATATCTAAAGATGAAACAGGGCATGCTTCCCTTGCTTCATAGGGCTTACTGTTTATTGCTTTAGCTTTCTGCTGTCTTGCGGGTCAGGTTAGACTCAACAGTCCTTTTTCTCTTTCTTTAGGATTATATCAGAAAAAAACCTCACTCGTTAGCTTGACCTGAAAGCTTACAACCACAATTTTGTGGGGTGTTACAAATATTGGTGAATAATTTGCTGTGTGTTCCAGCACATGAACTCCTTGCCAGATTTCTATGGCCTGAGGCACCACAAAGAGATCTTTTTTTTCCCCTTATCCAGGTATCAGTGTCAAAAAGAGTTTGCCAAGGAGCCAAAATCTTCATCTGTTTATGGCTTTACAGCCGATGAAAAATGCAGGATCATTAGAAACTAATTACTGGTTTCATGGCAATATTTATCACAAAAGCTAATTTGATGTTCCAGAAGTCACTTTGGTTGCTAGCTGAGCCCATTACAAAAAAGTATTATAAAGTTTTTTTTCATTTTCAAGTTATACAACTACTTCACTAACAAACCTAAACCAGTTGCAGAAGACAATAAACTAGCATGGCCTGACATTTCAATGGTTTCCATCTGGCCTATGTAGTTTTTGAAATAGTTTGTTTCAAAAGCATTCTTTCTACTTAGAGGAAGATGTTTCAAAGGTTCATATGTAGAAAATTCAATTGAGTATGCCTTTTTGTGTATTCTGAAGAATTGATTATTTTTAAATGCAGTTAAATACTCACACAAAAGACATAAAGATAATTCAAATATGACAGTAAGTCCTAAATTTCAAGATTTCTGAAATATTTGCTGGCTCCTATGTTTTCCCACTATTACTTTTGACTTCTTTGCATATATTGCTGCCTTCTGAATGTGAAGCTATTTGTATTTGTACTTTATTTATTTATTTATTTAATGAACAATTGCTGAAAATACAAAATATTGTGTTTCATGGATTATATGTAGTTTTGAAAAGAAGTTACATAAAAAAATTATAAATAATTAGAATGTATTCAGGACAAAATAGACTTTAAATGAAAAATAGTTACAAGAGAAAAAGAAAGAAGTTATATATTAATAAAAGGTTTAATATAGCAAGAAGATATGACAGTTATAAACACAGAAGACTCTCTGTTAAGTGGAACTCAAGCAACTGGCACTTTCAAGCAAGTGGTTGCTTGAGATTTTGCCAGTTACTTAAGAGTGTTGTTTGCTTGAGTTCCAGTTAACAGAGAGTCTGCTTACATTTATCCAGCATCTACAAATCCCCATGGGTGCCAGTTAACTGAGATTCTACTGTATTTACACATTTACTGATAGACAATAAAAATATATGAAGCAAAAAAAAGACAAAGCGAGAAATACACAGTTCTATAATAATAGTTGCAAATCTCAGTTCCCCACTCTGAATAATGGATAGAACAACCAGACCACAGGTAAGTGGGTAAATATGAAGACTGTCCAAAAAAATATACAGCCATGTAATATGAAAAATAGAGGCATTTATGGCTGGATTTTTTCTGGACAACTCTCATAGATGACCTAAATAACCCAAGAATCAACTGTATCTCACAGATGTATACAGAATGCTCTACCTAATAACAACAGCATGGACAATCTTCTCAAATGTGCCTGGGACATTTTTCAGAACAGACCATATATTTAGTCACAAATAAAGTCTCAATAGATTGAAAAGTATAGTTATCATACCAAATATCTTCTCCATCCACAACAGGATAAATTCAAATTCAATAACAGAAGTAAAACTGGAAAATTCACAAAATTGTGGAAATTAATTAATGAACTCTTTAAAAAAAACAAATCTTTATTTTTCAATTACAGTTGACATGAAATATTGTTAGTAGCAGGTATACAACATAGTGATTTCACATTTATATAACTTACAAAGTGATGACCATGATAAATCTAGTACTCATCTGGCTCCATATGTAGTTATTACAATGTTATTGACTATATTCCCTATGTTGTACTTTATATCCTCGTGACTATTTTGTAACTACCAATCTGTACTTCTTAATCCCTTCTCCCTTTTTATCCCCCAACCCCCTCACATCTGGCAACCATCAAAATGTTCTCTGTATCTATGAGTTTGTTTCTGTTTATTTTGTTTTTTAGATTCCACATATAAGTGAAATCATATGGTATTTGTCTTTCTCTGTCTGACCTATTTCACTGAGCAAAATACCCTCTAGGTCTATGCATGTTGTTGCAGAGGCAAGATTTCATTCTTTTTTATGGTTAAGCAATATTTTATGGTGTGTGTGCGTGCGTGCATGAGTGTGTGTGTTTGTGTGTGTGTGTATCTCACTTCTTCTTTATTCATTCATCTATTGATGAATACATAGGTTGCTTCCATATCTTGGTGATAGTAAATAATGCTGTAATGAGCACATGGATCTATTTGTCTTTTTGAATTAGTGTTTTGGGTTTTTTTTGATAAATACCCAATAGTAGAATTACAGTCTTTCTTTGACTGTTGCTATAGCCTTTGTTTTAAAGTCTGTTTTGTCTTGTATAATTGCTACCCCAGCTTATTTTTTCATTTTTATTTTCATGACATATCTTTTTCCATTCCTTTACTTTTAGTCTGTGTGTGTGTCTTTCAATCTGAAGTGAGTCTCTTGTAGGCAACATATATGAGTCTTGTTTTCTTATCCATTTAGCCACCCCCTCTTTTGATTGAAACATTTAATTCACTTATATTTAAAGTAATTATTGATAGATATGTAATTATTGCCATTTTATTATTCATGTTTTTATTTATTTATTTTTAAAGAAGTCCTTTCCAGAGGTTCTCAACCTGTGGGTCACGACCCCTTTGGGGATCGAACAACCCTTTCACAGGGGTCGCCTAAGAACATTGGAAAACACATATCAGATATTTACATTACGATTCATAACAGTAGCAAAATTACTGTTATGAAGTAGCGACAAAAATAATTTTATTGGGGTCACCACAACATGAGAAACTGTATTAAAGGGTTGCAACATTAGGAAGGTTGAGTGAGAACCACTGCCTTAAACATTTCTTAGAATACTGATTTGGTGGTAATAAACATTTTTAGCTTTATTTGTTTGTTTGGTCTGGGAAACTCTTTATCTGACCTTCAATTCTAAATGATATTAATAGCTTTGTTGGGCAGAGTAATCTTGGTTGTAAGTCCTTACTTTTCATCACTTTGAATATTTCATGCCAATACAGTCTGACCTGCAAAGTTTCTGTTGAGAAATTAGCTGACAGTCTTATGGGAGCTTGCTTGTAGGTAAGTAACTGCTTTTCTTTTGTTGCTTTTAGGATTCTCTTTTTTGTCTTTAACTTTGGCATTTTAATTATGATTTGTGTTGAAATGGGTCTCTTTCAGTTCATCTTGTTTAGGACTTTCTGCACTGCCTGGGCTTGTATGTCTATTTCTCTCACCAGGTTAAGGAAGTTTTCATCATTACTTCTTCAAATAGGTTTTTAATTCCTTGTTCTCTCTTTTCTTGTTCTGGTACTCCTCTAATGTGAATGTTGCTACACTTGATGTTATCTCAGTGGCCCCTTAAACTATCTTTTGAAAAAATTTTTTTTCCTTCTGCTGTTCTGATTGGATGTTTTTTGCTACCTTATCTTCTAATTGCTGGTTTGATCCTCTGCTTCATCTAATCTGCTGTTAATTTCCTCTAATGTATTCTTCATTTCAGTTATTGTATTTTTAATTTCTGACTGATTCTTTTTTATATTTTCTATTCCCATTTTTATGTTCCCTATCTTTTTGTTTAAGTTCTCATTGAGATCACTGAACATCCTTATAAGCAGTATTTTGAACTCTACATCTGGTAGATTGCTTGACTCCATTTTGTTTAGTTCTTTTTCTGGAATTCTGTTCTATTCTCTCATTTTGGACATGTTTCTTTGTCTCCTCACTTTAGCTGCCTCTGTATTTGTTTCTATGTACTAGGTAGGGCTGCTATATCTCCTGGTCTTGGTAGAGTGGTTGTATGTAGTAGGTGTCCTATGGGCCCAGTGGTGTAGTCTCCCTGGTCAACTGAGTTGGATGTTTCAGACATGTCCCTTGTGTGGGTTGTGTGTGCCTTCCGGATATAGTTGATGCTTAGTTGCTGTTGTCATGTCAATGGGAGGGATTGACCCTCAGGCTAATTGGTTTTGAGGGTTGGCTATGACTACAATGGAGAAAGTATTGGGCAGGAGCTGAACATAGGAGCTATGGAACAGGATTTGTTTTAGCAGGGTTCTGGTACCTGCTGAGTTCACCCTTTGAGTGTGTTGTTTGTTGAGGTTGGGTGGTGTTCTGGAGTGGTCTGAAACTGGCCACCAGGTATGCTGGTTCTAGAATTTCTTGGTAATGGGCTCTGGTGCAGTTGAAGTTTAGGTGCTGCCTGGGTCCTACCCAAGATCACCTGTTATTAGCTACGAATTGATTTGCAGATATTTGCTTCTTGTGCTGGTCTTGGAGGTGCCTGGGAGAGGCTATGTTGTGAACTGAGGCAAGCTGCTGCTTGTGCTGGGCTTAGGGCTGCTTATCAAGAGGTACAGGGCACACCAAGGACAGACACTGCTTGTTAGAGTTTTTGAAACTTTGAGAGATTTTTAGGAAAATCTTCAGCATTAGCCAAGGCAGACTGTATGAAAAAGCCACTGGAAATGGCTTGTTTGGGCCTCAAAGTTGGGTTGGGCAGGGTCTCAGGAAATAACCAAGGTGATGTAAACAGTGTTAGTCAGATTTTTTTTTTTTTTTTTTTTTTTTTTTTTTTTTTTTTTTTTTTTTTTTTTTTTTTTTTTTTTTTTTTTTTTTTTTTTTTTTTTTAGTGTTAGTCAGATTGATGGGGACTCAGACGGCACTAACCTGTGTCTACAGACTGAGTAAGGGAAGGGCTCAACAAAGGAACAATGGCTTCTACTGGCACTTCTTCCTGGGAGAAAGCTGCCCCTCCAGTTCTCACTTTGAAGTCAGTTTCTCCTTGTATGTCCCTGGCACCTTTTGAGCTGCTGTCCCACTGCTGTAACTCAGAGTGAATGAGTCCTTAAGCCAATAAGTCTGTGTGCTGGTCCTTTAAGATGAATTCCTGGGACTCAGCAGCCCTCTGTCTTACTCAGCCACAACCTGTGCTGGTTTTCACAGCCAAAAGTTATGGGAACTTCTCTTCCCAGTACTAGAACCCTTAGCTGGGAAGTCTGGTGTGGGGGCTGGGACCCCTTGATTTTCAGTGGGGACTACCACAGTCATGATATCCCTCCCAATTCTCAACTGACACACTATGGATATGGGGCCTGATCGTTCTGTGGCTCTGCCCCTCTTACCAGTCTCAACATGGTTTCTTCTGTATATCCTTAGTTCCAGGCCTTTTATTCAGCTAGTCCTCAGATGGTTCTCAAGGGTAGTTCTATAACTTAGTTGTAATTTTGAGGTGGTCATTGAAAGAGGGGAGCACTGTGTTTACTTACTTTGCCCTCTTGACCCAAAGTCTGGACAATAAACTCTAAAACAACCAGTGGGTCAAAGAAGAAATCACAAGTGAGATCAGAAAACACTTAGAGATTAATGAAAATGAAAACACAAAATACCACAACTTATGGAATGTGACAAAAGCAGTGCTAAGGGGAAAATTTATAGCTAGAAACCCTCACATTAAAAAACAAGAAAGATCTCAAATCAACAACCTAACTTCACAACTTAAGAAACTAGAAAAAGAAAGACAAACCTAAACACAATGCCAGCAGAAGGGGAAAAAATAATAAGACTGGAGCAGAAATAAATGAAATAAAAACCAGAAAAAATAATAGAGAAAAATCAATGAAACCAAAACTTGTTTCTTTGAAAAATATCAATAAAATTGACATTTTAGCTAGAAAACCTAAGGGGAAAAAAATACCTCTCTAATTAGTCAAATCAGAAATAAAAGTGAGGACATTACTACAGATTCTACAGATATAAAACAGATTATAAGACTGTACTATGAACCACTATAAGCCCACGAATTGAATAACCTGGATGAAATACATAAATTCCTAGAAAAACAATAACTACCAATACTAAATCATGAAGAAATAGAAAATCTGCATAGAATTATATCTATTAAGGAGATTGAATCATCTCCCAACAAATTAAAGCCCTGGACTTGATGACTCAACTGTTGAATTATACTAAACAGTTAAAAGAGAAGTAATACCAATGCTTTTCCAAAAAAGTTGAAGAGTGGGGAATACTTTCTAACTCACTCTGAGGTAAGCATTACCCTGAGATCAAAGTCAAATGAAGATACTCCAAGAAAAGAAAATTCCAGACCAATATCCCTTATGAACTTTGATATAAAAATAAAAACGCTCAGCAAAATACTAGCAAACTAAATTCAGGAGCATACTCAAAGGATTACATACCATGATCAAGTGGGATTTATTACTAAATTCAAGGATGTTTTGACATACAAAAATCAGCCACATAATGCACTACATAAATAGAATGAAGAAAAAAATGATCATCTCAATTAATGCAGAAAAAGCATTTGACAAAATTCATTATCTTTTTGTGGTAAAAACACTCAACGAACTAGGAATAGAAGGAAACTACCTTAACATAGTAAAAGCCATAATGGAAAAGCCCTAGTAAACAGCATACTCAGTGGTAAAATATGGAAAGCTTTCGGTCTAAGATCAAGCAATGCAGGAATGTCCCCTTTTGCCATTTTTATTCAACATAGTAACACAAATTCGGCAAGCAAAAGAAATAAAACTCATCCATATTGTAGAGGACAGAGTAAAACTATCTCTGTTTGCAGATAATATAACAACTTTTAGAACTAATAAATGAATTCACCAAAACAGCAGTATACAAAAATCAATACATACAAATGAGTGGCATTTCTATTCACTAACAATGAACAATCTGAAAACAAAATTATATAAACAACTTTATATAAAATTGCATTAAAAGAATGCAATGGTTAAATTAATTTAAGGGATGAGGTAAAAGATTTATACAATGAAAACTGTAAGAGATTACTGAAAAAAATTAAAGATTACATAAATAAATGGAAACATTTCAATTTCATGGATTGGAAGACTGACTGTTGTTAAAATATCAATACTACCCAAAGCAATCTACAGATTGAGTGCAACTATGAAAATCCTAATAATGACGTTTTTGCAGAAATAAAAAAATTACAAAATTCATATGGAATCTCAAGGAGCCCCAAATAGCCAAAACAAATTGATAAAGAATTATAAAGCTGGAGGACTCACACTTTCTGGTTTTTAAACTTAAAATTATTATTGCAAAACTATAATAATCAAAACAGTATGGTGCTGGCATAAAGACATATAGATCAATGTAATAGAACAGAGATCCTAGAACAAACTCTTGTATATATATGTTAAGACCATTCAATGGGTAAAGGATCATTTTTTCTTTTAAACAAATGGTGCTGGGAAAATTGAATATCCACATGCAAAAAAATAAAGTTTAACTCTTACCTAAGACTATGTAGCAAAATTAACTCAAGGTACATCAAAGACCTAAATGTGAGACCTAAAACGATAAACTCTTAGAAGAAAACATAGGACTTAGAAGAAGACTAAGTTTCACACCATTAAATTTGGTAATGATTTCTTCAATATGACACCAAAGGCAAGGCAACAGCAACACCAACAATAATAACAAATAGACAAATTGGACTTTGTGAAAATTAAAATATTTTTGTGCATTAAAAGACACTATTAACAGAGTAAAAGGCAGCCCACAGAATAAAAAAAAATGTTCAGGATGGCTACTATAAAAAAAAATTACAAATATTGGCAAAGATGTGGAGAAATTAGAAGACTTGTGCAATGTTGGTGGGACTGTAAAAAAGTATAGCCACTGTGGAAAATAGTATAATCGTTCCTCAAAAAATTAAAAATAGAATTATTATATGATTCAGCAATTCCACTTCTGGGTATATACTCAAAAGAATTCAATGTGTTATAAGATCTAGAAGAGGTATTTTTATACCCTTGTTCATAGCAGTGTAGATGAAACATAGCTGTTACCCAACTGTCCATTGATGGATGAATGGATCAAGTAAAATGTGTTGTATACATATTTGGAAATATTATTTAACCTTAAAAAAGAAGGAATGTCTGCAATATGCTACAACGTCAATGAACCTTGAGGACATTGTGTAAGTGAAATAAACCAGTCACAAAAAGACAAATACTGTATGATTCCACCTCTATGAGATACTTGCAGTAGTCACAGTCCATAGAGACAGAAAGTGGAATGGTGGTTGCTAGGGTCTTGTGGAAAGGGGAGAATGGAAAGTTAATGTTTAAATGGGTACAGAATTATTTCAGTTTTACAAGATGAAGCATTATAGAAATGAATGATGATGGTTGTACAACATAACTAATATATTAACTGAACTGTACACTTAAAATATTTTAAATGCTAAATTTCATGTTATGTGTATTTGGTTACAATTAAAAAATTGAAAAAATTAAAAATGCAAAAGACATCTCTGGATTCATAAAAGTTCAATGAAGGAGAGAACTGTGTAATACAAGGGAAAGAATACTGGAGTTGGAGGTAGAAAACTTGGGTCTGAGGCTTGACTCCACCTTTACACTGAGCTTCAATGTCTCCATCTGTGAAATAGAATAATAAAACTATATGAATGATCTCAAGGCTGTTGTGAGGACTTACAGGGATCTGAGAAATTTTTGTGAAGTGGAAAACTTACATCACTATCATAATCTTTTCTCCATCTTGTCTTATCACTTACCACTTTTTAAGCTTATTTGTATGGTCTAGAAGGAGTCAGGGAAGACTTCCTGAAGGAGATTGAAATGAGTTGGGTCTAGTTTAGAAGGATGGAATTGGAAGAGTGAAGAATTCTCAAAAAAAAAAAAAAAAAGAAAAAAAAAAAGAAAAAATGAAGGTCCACAGGCAGAGTTAGTGCCTTATAGCTTTTATAAGGGAAAACCCATTCTGTATGTCCATATTATCCGGGAAGAAAAATTGGTGGGTACCAGTTGTAAATACTTGCCTTCTCATTGGTTTTGGCAATAATGGAACTTCTCAGGGCCTTGTACTTCCTACCTTCTCTGGAAGATTTTCTTTTTATGTATCTATGCATGCTGTTAATAAACTTGGCAAAGACATGTCCATAGTGACACTGTTGCACATCTATTTTCCTAAAGACAGGCCTAGCTAGAAATGCCTTGATTTTCTCATATTATACCTTATGATGTCCTGGGTCTCTCTCTGTCTGTTTTTAAATTTAGCTTTTCTATTATTGCATCTGTTGATAGCAGAGATGAGCACTAGACGAGGAAGGAAGATGACCTAGGTCCTGGTTTTTGATCTGTCATCAACTCCTTGTGTGTTTTTGGGTATGAGATGAGGGAACTTCTTGGGTCATTTCTAGGTCCCAAACTATATGAGTCTTTAGTAATCATTATTTGGATTAAAAGATATCCTAGGAGAACTTATTTTAATAAAAAATATTGAGGTTGCTATACCTTTCCTCTGACATTAACGGGGTTTAGATGTTCACAGGTAAAATGCTACAGGTCAGGACACTGTTCTTACCATCTTAACACCCTGCTGTGCCCATCAATGTGCCGTGCACTCAGCAAAAATGCTATCTATTGACTGCTGGATAAAGAACAACTTTCCTTCCAAAAAAGGTTGTGTTTTCTGCAGACACATTTGTGTCACACTTTGAAGAGGTTGGTCATTGGGAAGGGCTCTTGTCACCTTAGAAGCAGCTTAAAATACCATGTGTAATGGTTGTAACCTAGCCCAGGACATTCAACTCTTTCACAGCAGGGTCCACGCTTCATTTGTTTTTGCACACCCCACAGTGCCTAGCACAGGGCTTTACAGATGATAGGTTCTTAATCTCAATTCACTTGAATTCAGTCAACTCTCTATAAACCATTTATTTCATCCAATCCCTCTCTCCATTTATCAGTCCACCTTCCAAATGTGTGAAAAAATTTCTGAACTTCACTTCCACTTGTCAAACTACATAGATAGCATGTACATTTCCAGTAACAGTTAATCGTGTATAAACACCTTGTCCTTTTTAAAAACCACTCTTGTTTTTATTACTCCCCTGATCACAGGAGGGGAAAGGAAGGAAAAAAAATCCTATCACTAAACCATCCCCTGAGAGCCACTGCAAATTTGGGTTGTGATGAAAATGAGCTGCAGTGGAGTACGATGGAGGAGAGAGGGGATTGCTGTTAGATTTGCTGTCTCATTCCTGTTAACCGTGGGGACCAAACCTTCTGTATTGATATGACTTAAGATGCAAGGCCACTTGCTGCATGGAGAAGGTGGTCCTCTTGATGAAATCCAATGAGAGATCCATGGAATAGATGTTTTTCTCAGTGTCCCCAACACTGTTTGCTTCATGCATCCATAAGCTGTGAATGAAGCAATTGACAGAGAAGAATAGAGAATGAGCATCTCAAAAAGAACACATTCTGATGTCCCCCATCCTCCACTCTGACTTGCTTCCTTCCCATACACTCTTCTCTGTGAGGAGCAGCCCCACGTACCCAGTTACCAATACCAGAAGCCAGAAGCCCTCCTCCACTCCTCCTTCCCCTCGAATCCCATATGCCACCAGTCTGCAGATCCAGGAGACTCCATCTCAGAAATATTTCCCAAATCTCTGCCTTCCTTCCCAAGGCTTGTACAGTCTAGTTCTGGCCTAACTTTCCAAACTGGCCTCCTACCTACCACCTTGCCCAGAGCTATGACTGGCAGCTGTGCTTTTTCATGAATTCTGCTTTTGTGTACATTCTCTCTTTCTGCCAGGCCATCTCTCCCCCGACTTCCTACTTAGGGAGCTCATTCTATTGTCTTCTTTAGGCTTACCTCTAGTATGAAGATTTTCCAGCTCATCTCTGCTGCAGACTCTCAAAGCACTAATCAGGTTGCAATACAATTATTTGTAAAGGGCTCTCTGTTGCCCTGATAAAATGGGAGCCCCTAGAGGCGGGGTGTACGGCTCCGTATCTCCATCCCCAAGGACTCAACAGGGACCTTGCACATAGAAGCCACTAAATCAATCAATGCTTGGTGAACAAATGATTTGGGGATGAAGTGAGAGTGAGGGATAGGAGTGAACAGAAATTAGAGAAACTAAGGCTGGAGCAGAGGAGGTGTTTCTTCTTCGGTAAACAGTAGCTATTTTTTTTTAAAGTTAAAAAAAAAGCAATGGTGCTCTGTGGTTAGTATGGAAAGAAAAGTGGGAGTTGGAACTATTCTATCGAAGAAGGTGTTGTACACCAGACCTATTCACAAGACACCAAATGCTAAGAAAGAGTAGTAAAACTTCCTTTTTATTTCTCTTGTAAATGCCTTTTTTTTTCTTTTTTTCCCAATAATCCTTTGCCATTTGGAGGACACTCGTTAATCTGCAAAGCAAGCCCCCTTTCCAGGCCATTAGTGCCAGGACGATGTGAAATAGCAGCCAGCCTGGGCCATTAGTGCCATGGTCATTTAAAACACCAGCCCGCTCAGGTTATTAGCAAGCCAGGGCAATTTGAGTGAACAACCTGTCCAGGCAATTAATGCCAAGGTAATTTAAAGTGCCACACCATCACAAGCTTGTCAATTAGCAAGGTGTCTTCCATTTTACAAATGGGGTATGCAATTCCTTGGGCACATTCGGGGCCCTCCTTAGGGGCAGGGGAAAAGTCTGACCTCTGTTCGGCTCTCACACACGGTCCATGTGGTTGGTACTCCTGACTTCAGTTTCTGGAACCCAGACTTATGCATGAATGTTGAACCACAAATCTTAGAGATGCCGGCTTCTGTGCCCAGTGGCATTCTGTAAAAGTGTAAGATCCTTCCCCACAGCATCAGAGCACATATTGTAATGCAGATTCCACTCCCTCAGATACTCTGGGGGAGGCAGAGCACGATTCACAGCTTCTGCAGTGGCCCCAGAGAGTGCCAGCGTGTGCCAGCTGCCTGGGTATCACATCGACCAGCCACACTCTTGGCACGCTGGAGGGGGTTGGGTGCCATCTCCCATTTTCTGCAAAATCCAGCCTAGAAGCACAGATGAGCTCTGTGTTCTGGGGTCTTCCTGAAGAGATTAGTGCAGTTGTCTGTCACTGGCATCGTGATTGAGTCTGGGGAAGTTTGGGGAAGGCGCAGGGGAGGGCCTGCTGGCTCTAGTGGACGCCTGCCGCCTGCCTGCCTGCCGCCGGCCTCGCAGCGAAATTTTCAGGGGGCTCACCAGCGTTGGCTCACAGAAACGTGGCTCTTCCAGGTCAACTGTGGAATGCGGGGTCGGGAACCATAAACTGCAGTGTAGGGTGAGGACTGTCAGCGTAACAGAAGGCAGAAAGCATCAATCATGTTTATGAAGTGCTCCGACCTTGCAGGATAGCCAAAACAACTCGGCAGACCCTAAAATAGTCTTCAGTTCCTTATTATCATTCTAATAATTATTCAGCACGTGCAAAACTGTTTTGCTGAAACACATCCTGTCGAGTTCTTATTGGTCGCCGTGATTAATCATTCCACACGCAACAGTGACGTATCATCCATTAACTTGAAAACCTTCGTTAGACGTGTGTCCCAGCAACACACTAGGAACTCTGCAATGGAGTTATGTGGGAAAGGCCTCTGCCACCAGGACTTGGCAATCTTATTAGAGTTCTCTCTCAAACCCTTTGTGGCAACCATCCTAGGACAGATAAATTTCACAGCTCTCAAAAGACATGTGTCCCAAAAAAAGACAGCAGAATTCAGGAAGGAATGACAAGAATTTAAGTCAGGGGGATTCAAACAGAAAATAGAGTGACTGCAAAAATGACTCTGTGGTGGCTTGGACTATACTGTGAAGCAAGTTTAATTTTTCCAGGATCTACTGAGACTCTCGATTCAGGTCCTTGGATCCTTGGCTACACCTATTCCAGAATGGGCTGTGGGAGAAAGGAAACAAGCTGAATTCCTAGACAGAGGGAGTTTCAAAGGGAAAACTGAAGTATACCAGCGATCGGTTTGGTTTTAATTGTTATTTTCTATGAATTAGAGAATTCTAATACATAGTGAGTATTCACATGCAGATATATTCCTTGGACAATTTGCCTGTAAACAGTAGGAATCTTGTTCAACCAGTTCATTACGAAGACAGATGAGTCCATGAAAACTTTGTTCTTCCATTGTCCTTCCTGTTGTTGTCTATTAGCTACAATTCTTCAAGGTCAAGATCAAATGCCATCCCCTCCTTGGAAGTTTCTTAAATCCTCTTTTAGGAACCCACATTCCTTTGTAATTTTATCATGGCAGTTGTTCCTTTCTGTCTTGTATCACACCCTAGGTTTGCAGAACCAGGCAGATTAAGTTGTCCCTTAGTTTTTTTATTCACAAACCATTGAATTCTACAAAAAATTTTAACCTTTTCCAGCATCTACATTACTCAAACTATCTGTCACAGCCAAAAATAAAACAAAACTTTGTCTAAGTTAAAATTTTTTTTGATTTCTCATAAAGTTGCTTAATTTAGATCCCAAATAAACCAAAGCAGAGAGAAGAGGTAACTACGAGTTAATCTGCCCACTCCCAAGGTGGGAACTCCAAGTCTTCAGCCAGCAGGGGCTGGGGACAAGGCCAAGGCCTGGGACCCTTAGGCCACCTTGTTCCCCGAGCCTGCCCACCCAGAGCAGGCCATATAGTACGCTGGACACCCAGCACAAGGCAAGCAGGGAGGAGCCCGGCCCTGACCGGAGGGACTGAGACAGAGGGCAGCCCTCCTCTCTTGGTTTTCTAGTTAGAGTCATGATCTATACTTGTAGCTGTTTACAAAGGCTTCCACTTTTAATGATAACTTTCATAAAAGCTGTAGTAGGATTTGTTGTCTTTTATTTCCTCACAATATTCCTAACTCTATTACACATATTACCTACTCAGGAAATTTCTGTACTATCAAATTGGATCTGCTTTATTTCTGTAACTTGTATATGAAATACACTAAACTCAATAGGGTACACACAGGAAATAGCTTCATTTTCCCCCCTCAACCCTCACTTCCTAATATTGTTGGACAAATATTCCTCACTGTTTCTTTGTAGATTTCTCAGAGAGATCCTATGTTTGCAAAGGCACTTTGAATTATAGGAAAAGTCCCACAGTCTAAAGATTCACTTTCAGGTTGTAAACAGTCCAGTTCAGTTATGTTTAAAATCTTACTCTCACATCCAATAGAAAACTTCTCCCTTCCCCTTTGCTCAGGCCTAACTATCATTGGGGGACCTGCCATGGGTCTTTTGAGACTTCAGCCTGGAATCAGAGACAGTGGAAGTCCCATCCTACTTCTTAACATACTATATCCCAAATGGAGATGGGAGAGACATCTTGGGCACATAATGAATCATATTGTATCTACTTGCTTTATGTGAACAAAAACCAAGATCAAGGTTTAGTTCTGTGCATTTTCAATTGTTAAATTTTTACAGATTTATAATACGCTGATGACCACAGCCCCCTTTAAGACTTTAATCACCCAGGCACCCAATCCAAATCATTTTGCAGCACAGAGTAGAAGTACGCTTTGCAGGGAAAAGACTAATAAAACTTTTGCTTTGCATTCTGATTTTAGAATTAGCATCTGACAATCCCCTTGGAATTATAACTCTTGCATTGTTACACACTAAATAGCTACACTTGTCTTGTTAATAAAATCATAGTAATTGAGTAGCATTTTCATTAAGACAGGAGTGTGGTTCATTTTGTAGATAGATGAAAAAATAACCTGGAGATTCAATAGACTCTTTGTTTTTCCATTCAGTTTGCACAGAACTCATATGAATGGGAAATTGTTTTGAACAAACCTATCAGCAAGCCACAGGCCATCATCCCCTCGGGGATCAGCACTCATATGAGTCCCTGCCTTGGGGGTTATCAGGTGTTCTTCATTTTTGGAGCTGCCTCACTAGCTCGCAAAGTGGCTACACATATCTAGCTTAGAGACCCACTTAACATTCCCTATGCATACAAGGGCTGTCCTGAAAAATTCCAGCCACAAATGCCTCTATTTTTCCTATTACATGACTGGATACTTTCCGGACAGCCCTCCTATACATAGAACTGCTCCAGATCTAACAGTAAGCTGGAGTAGAGTAGTAGAGCTTCATTGAACATGTCTTCCCAACCACACTGCATAACTTAAGACACCCCACACCCCACATGTGCACAACAAGAAAATTGCATTGTGATCTAATAAAGCCTTGTATAGAATCCAGAATCCAGGTTTGGTATGGATTCCTCTGTGAGAGTTAGCAGGATGGGCTAACTGATCTACCAGGATAATAACCCAGAGTAGATATAGCCCCAGGTGTGCTCCTGAGTGGCACCTTCTGAGATGTGCTTGAACTCCATGTGCACTCTCTGGACATGTGTATCTAGTAACAAGACTGAGGTCTTACAGGTGTGTGGCCAGTATGGATGAAGACAGTGGAGCATCTTGACAATCTGTTCACATTTGACTGAGTGCTCTCTGGCCTTGAAGTGTGGAGAAGGACATGGGGTCAGCAGTACCTTTGTGTCCAAATAAGAGTCCTTATATATAGACCCTCAGCTAAAATAAAATTAGGCAAATATTATATAAAAGGAAAGTCATTTTAGGCCAGTTAATATCTCAATAGACACTTGAATATCATTCCAGGACTCTAAGACCATGGATGTCATCAGGATATTTGGCAACATTGGCAGAGCTATGTACCCAGCACAGTGCTAAGCTGTAAGGGAAAAGTCACACAAATTATCCCCACTCTCCAGAACCTCAAAGCCTCCATTTTAACTATTTCATTAGCAAGTATTTATTTGATATCATAAAGCATGCTGAAGGGACAAAGGATGCAAATTAAAATCAAAAGGCACAAACTTCCATTTATAAAATAAATAAGTCATTGGAAAGATGTGATGTACAGCATGGTGACTACAGTTACTAATACTGTACTGTATATTTGAAAGTTACTAAGAGAGTAGATCTTAAAAGTTCTCATGACAAGAAAAAATTTGTAACTATGTGTGGGCTTATGAAGTAGATTAGCTATTCCTAGGGTAAATAATGGCACTCTCCCTCAGTTCTAGATTTGTAATAACTGGAGGCTTTGTTTTGCTTCTGGTGACCAAGAACTGGGCTGAAGAGGAGGCTGGGGTTCTCTCTCTATGGACAGCTGAGGAAGTGTGCAGGCTCTGAGGCCACCGGTGGCTCTCTCTCCCCTCCTCCCACTCTGGAAGAATTCATGAAGGTGGCTGATGCCGGGAGACCTCAAGCATTTGATCACTAAGGAAGCCTAAAAAAGTGAGAGTTAACAGCTTGGCTTCACATATCTGCTGAATGGAATCCATTTATAAGACTGCTGTTTGGTGAGCAACTAATAATGTCTTAAAGAAAAGTAAGTCCCACTGGCCTTGGTGCTTCTATGCGTGATCAGACATGGGGGAAAGGGTGAGCAAAAGATGTACCAGACACAGAGTTTACTTTAGTTTCCTCAATAATGAAATCCTCTGCTGAGACATTTTTTCCACAAGGCCTCTGTTGACATGAAAGTAGACCTAGAAAGCAAAGCACATTAGCCCACGAGTGTCTTTTACGACTTTAGAATGGTTCACTTTCAAACAGGTGAGCAGCATAGCTTTGACTCTGGGCCATGGACTTTCTGTGAGTTCAAGTCCCAGCTCTGCCACTGCAAGTTGCCAGACCTTGGGTTATCCACTTCACTTCTTGGGGTCGGATTTTCTCAATCTCCAAAGCACGTCTCAAACCCGAGGTTCTCTGTTATGATCTTGGTAGCTGTATAAAACTTCCCCTATTTGAAGTGTACAATTCTGTAGTTTTTACTATATCTGCACAGTTGTGCAACCATCACCACTATCTAAGTCCAGAACATTTTCATCATACCAAAAAGAAATTTCATATCCATTAGCAGTCATTCACCATTCCACTTTGTCCCCTGCCCTTGGCAACCACTAATCTACTTTCTGTCTCTATGGATTTGCCTAGTCTGGACATTTCAAAGCAGTGGAATTATACAAAATGTGGTTTTTGTGTGTCTGGCTTCTTTTACTTAGAATATTTTCAAAATTCATCCCATGTTGTCATATTTATCCTTACTTTATTCCCTTTTATGGCTGAATAATGTTCCATTATATGAATATACACATTTTGTTTATCTATTCATCAATGGATGGACATCTGGATCGTTCCCCTTTCTGGCTATTACATATAATGAACATCCCTCTACAAGTTTTTGTGTGGACATATCTTTTCAATTCCTGTGGGTATATATAATACTAAGAGTGGCATTGCTGGTTCGTTCATTGTTCCATTGTTTATTTTTGTAGGTGTGTTTCTAGCTGTTTAGCTTAATTCCCTGGGTTTTTTTTTCTGTTTTTTTGGGGGGGTGGGGAGAACATTTTGTTTTCATTTTGTCATAGAGATGAGAACCTTAGTTATCACTTGACTCTGCCTTGCTATGTATATGGGCTATTTGACTGTAAATTGGGAACACAGACTCACTGAAATATGGGTGAAAGTTCTCTTCATCAGCCAGCTATTTATTTCAACCAGGTCAATTGCTCAGTAGTGAGAACATCACAGACAGGGTTAGGCATTTCATTCCCTACTACTTACTATTACCTCATTCATTCCTAGAAAGTTCCCAAAGAACTGTCTTAAATATGGTTCAGAGTGCCAAACACTCCTTGGTGGCACATTTTGGTGAAAAGCTCATGGACCAGCCAGATTCCACAGAAAAAGGATGGAGATGCTCACTTTTGTATCTCAAAGAAGTGATCTGGAATCTTCTTGCTCATCAGAACAATAGTGGGTTTGAGTGGGTATGCTGACCCTCAAAATACTTCTTGGCTGTCAGCAAGTCCAATGCTGTGCAAGGGAATAAATGCCTGATGCCCAGTTAAAAGGTTCCAATCAATGAGAAGCAACTTGTCTATGCAATGGAAAACCTTTCACTGTGTCTGACAGAGGCAGGAGTGCAAAGTCATAAAGAAAAGAACAAAAATCTCCTTGCCAATTCAATGAAAGATCCCTTTTAAGCATTGAGACTCCTAGAGCTGAGGGCGGGGGGTGTGGGGATCTCAGAGGCCATCAAATAGGTTATTAATGTTTCAGTGATTGCAGAATCATAAAAGTTAAATATGGAGAGTAGCTATTAAGCTTTCTATTCCTTTATCTACCTCTTGCTCCTTTCTCCAGGCATTCAGGTAGGTTGTCAAGTCTGGTGTGAAATGCCATCTGGGACTGGGCTTCCTTCTTTGCTGCAGGTGTCTCTGGTGAGATTTGACAGAAAGTTGACCAGAGTGGTTTCCTAAATCAGGGACATGAGAGGTGGAAGTGAAGTTATTCTGTTGTGAAGCTCAACAGCAAGGCAGTACCTGCTGGGGGAGGAGCAGCTGGAATTCAAAGTTTCGGGGTTAGAGGCAGGCAAAGAAAAGGAGTCTCTTATGTATTGGGAACTGGTCCTAACATTGGTCAGAAATGGAGTAGGTGGACACTCTTGTTGCTTGATTTGAGATGTGCTGGGGGTCCTTTCTCACCCTCAAAAAATTGGGAATGCAGCTACCATTTGACCCAGCAATCCCCTTTCTGGGGATCTACCCAAAGAACTTGAAAACCTTTGTCCGCAAAGACTTATGTACCCCAATGTTCATTGCAGTGCTGTTCACAGTGGCCAAAACATGGAAATAACCAAAGTGCCCTGCGACAGATGACTGGATAAAGAAGCTGTGGTACATATACACAATGGAATGTTACTCAGCTGTAAGAAAAGATGAAATATTGCCATTTGTGACAAAATGGATGGACCTGGAGATCATCATGCTTAGTGAAATAAGCCAGACAGAAAAAAACAAAGAACTGTATGACATCACTCATATGCG